>PVIU01004475.1:0-126495 GCA_004026605.1 Ondatra zibethicus | reverse complement strand
GGGGGTGGGCCTTGGACTTCCAACAGGGCAGGGCACCATGCCCTCTTTCAAGGAAGAAGGGGGAGGGAGGAGGGGTGGGGGGTAGTGGGAGGGGACCGGGAGAAGGGGAAGAAAGGAAAAAAAATTTTTTTTTTATCTTTAATTATGTTCTTGAATGGAAAAAATAAAACAAAACAATGTATGGAAAAAAAAAAAAAAAAAAAAAAAAAAAAAAAAAGAGCACTGGCTGTTCTCCCAGAGGGCCAGGTTTGATTCCCAGTGCCTATGTAGTAGCTCACAACCATCTGTAACTCTGTTTCCTGGGGATTGACTCTCTCTTCTGGCCTCCGTGGGCACCAGGCATCACACTGGTGCACAGACATACATGTAGGCAAAACACCCAGACACATTAAGAAAAAATTAAAGTTATAAGTTGAAATAAACTTTTTCTTCTACTTGCTTTTGATTATGGTGTTTACTGCAACAACAGAAAACAAACTAAAACAGTCCTCTATAAATGGAGGCAGAGCTTTTGTTTTGTCCTGCTTGCCTGGTCCCAGATAAATATATAAAAGCTTATATTAATTACAGAATGTTTGGCCTATAGCTCAGGCTTTTATTAACTAGTTCTTATCTTACTTAAATTAATCTGTTTCTTTTAATCTACATTTTACCACGTGACTTCATGGCTTTACCTGTTCTCTAGCATCTTTCCTCCCCAGCGCCTGGCTTATATCTCCCTTAACTCCACCCTTATTTCTCCCTGTATCTCTGTTTGACTTTCCTGCCTAGCCTTATTCTTCCTAGCTATAGACCTATTCAGCTTTATTATTAACCAATGAGAGGATTGCATATTAACAGAGTACGAAAGGATTATCCCTCAGAAGTCCTCAAATGACCTTTTCTAGTCCAAAAGACAGGGATAGGGATACAGAAAGCAAGAATGGAACTGAAGCAAGTCCAAGCCCAGCAGGGCTAATACTCAGTCCTGTAGTTCGGTTCCAGCATCCCTTGCATGGCAATGGTATAATTGAGCTCTAGTGGACTTGAGCAGTCCTGTGCCTGCTGCCTTCCCATTTGTAACCCACATAGCCTGTCTTTAGGGCTGACTCTACTTGTTGCCTACAACTTTCACCCTCCTAGCATCTTCCAACATCGAGTATCCATGACAACTTGGGCTGCATACTTACAGCCTCATCCATGCATTGTTTTCTCAGGTCTCTACAGCTTTCCACTGAATCTAGGCAGAAGTCTGTATGACTCCATAACTCTTACATTCTTCAGCTTTGCTAAACCTGCATCATGGGATGGTACTATGGTCTGCTACCAGCACAAGCAGTAACTGGACTGACTTGGCTTCAGCTGCTGTGGCCTTTGAGGGCCTAGGCAATAGAGGACAGTGAAACAAATCATGGGAGAACATTTTGCTAGGATGCTTCATGGCCATGTAGTAACACAGCTGGAGGGTTTCTGTGAACATGTGTTATTGAGCCCCACCCCTGATGTAGCAGGTTCTCAGACATACCCTCTGTACCTGCATCCCTCATCCACATGAGGTTCCAGGTGATGATGATAGCCTAGGAATTGAGGACCTATGATTCAGAAGCAAGTTACTGGGGACTTTTTGGAGCACACAAGAGATGCAGAAGGTAGGCAAGTTGCTTCTTTTCCCAAATCCCCTTAGGTTCCTTCACTGGCTATATTCCATTCCAGGTCAAGAGTTGTTACATGGCTACAGCTCTGCTGACAGTGAATGAGTGACTGGTTAGGACACCCTAAGGATGCAGGGGAGAGAATGCTAAAGTGGTTAGGCTTGGAGGCAGAGGGTGCTGGTCTGTTCCTAACTAGCTATAGGACTATGTCTTAGTCGATATTCTGTTAGCTGGAATACTCAAAGCTGGTCCTTGATATAACTCACAATCTGGAGATCCAAGAGCACTGGCTTTTGTTCAGCTGTGCCTTTTGTTTGCAGACCCCTTGACTGTTTTTCCTCTAGGCAGGTGGATCATGATGTCACCATGTGCCACACTGGTAAGAGAGGAAGCCAAGAGTTTATGAGCCAGGCTTGCTCTTTCGTAACAGCCCACTTTTTCAGGAGCTAACTAGGGTTCTAGACCTGCCTTCATTCCTCTAGTGACCTGACCACCTTCCCCTAGGCTACATGTTTTGTTTTTAATTTCTTATTTTTTTAAGGTTAAGTTTTTGAAATTAAGTGTCTGTGTTTTTGTGAGTATATGCATGCAGGTGCAGGTGCCTGTGGTGTTATAGGTATCAGATCCCCTGGAGCTAGAGTTACATGCAGTTGTAAGTTGCCCAAATGGGTCCTCTGCACTCTTATTCACTGAGTCATCTCCCCAGGCCCCAATCGTTAATTTCTCTCCCTTTCTCTCTGGGGGTAGAATATGTAAGCATGGGGATATACCTGCCACTGGTCTGAGAACAACCTCAATGTTGGTCCTAAATGTCCACTTTGGTTGAAACGGGGGTTCTTGTTATTCACTGCTGCTTACACCAGGCTAGCTGATGTGCAAGCTTCCAGGGATTCTTCTGTCTCCCATCTAGCCACAGGAATGTTGGGATTGCAGGTACAAGCTACTGATCTTGCTTTATGTGGGTGCTGGGATTTGAATGCCCATCCTCATCCTTACTGAGCAAGTGCTTTATCAACTGAGCCACGTCTCCAGCCCCGAGCTACACCCTTTGAAATGTTTACCAGGCTGAGGGCCAGACTTCAAGCATATGAAGTTTGGATTCTCAACACAGTGGAAGTCATGGCAGACCATGAGCTAGCTTCTGCTCAGCCCTGTCTAAAGTTGGGGTATCAGTAGTCCTTGTTCCTAGGGTTGTTGAGGGATGAGGTAAGAGAAATTGGTCATGAGACATCTAAGCAAGCCCAGGGCATCTTGACCTTGGAGTCAGCTCTCACTTTCTCTTTCCTAGGAACTGAATTCTTGTCAGCAGTTGTCATTCAGATCAAAAGTGCTTATGTTCTCTGCCCAGATGTTGGTTTTCTCAGAATCTGTGATTTCCTGGAGAATTGTCCTGTGTCCTGAACTATTGTTGGGAAAGGTATTTTTATATAAAATAGATACGGAGGTGCACAAAGAGTGATCAGAACAAGAGTCATTCTTCGCCATGGTAAGCTGAGTATCTGAAACTCAGTAGGATACCGTTGACTACAGCCCTTTTGGTAATACCAGTGAGAACCCCACTGGAGCCTGGATGTAGAGAAGAGCTTGCTCAATTCAGGGCATGGTCAGATGCCCACCCCTGTTATCACTCTTCAAGCAGCTGCCTTGATGGCAGGTGCCAAGAGTCAGGCCTGGAGAAGGCTGTATTGGTACCCAGCATTTCACATCTTTATCTTCCCGGCTTTTCTTGTTTCTTTTTCACATCCAGAACTCTCAATGCCTTCTGATCAGTATGAGCTGCAGCTTCAGAACAGCATCCCAGATCCTCAAGGAGACCCTAACCGGCCTGTGGCGGTCCTGACACAGGAAACATCAAGGGTCACTGCCATGCAGATGGGACAGAGCAACCTGGTCCTCGGCCACAGGAATATCCTCTACTCTGGCACTGTGTCATGCCTACTACTTTGAAGCCAAGTTGTTTTTCTCCTTTAAAGCCAGCCAGGACTAAAAATAGCACTGTTTTCCCCATCTGCCTGAAAATCAGAAAGAACCTAAATAGCAACCCGCTGAGTGGAATTGCTCACCTCTGTGGGTGACTCAGAGAGACTCCCAGAGACGGGAGTCTATGGCAGAGGCACACTTCATTCCAGGCCTCTGGAAGCTTCTCATAGGGGACCTGGCAGAGGCTGTGTGAATACTGGCATAGAGGTTGTTGAGAACCCAAGATTGATTGTATGCCATGTGGTCCCTTAGGTCCCTTGCAAAGACCCTGGTTTTTAGGGTACAGCAAGGGTCTTGACTCTCCTGCACCTTTGCTGTAATTGGCCTCTCAGTGTACATGATGTCTGCATGTGCTCAAGCCACGTGAGTCAGGCTGGAACCCAAGCTGCTTTTTTAAAATTTTGTCTCTTAAGTTTTGTACCTTAATTAAGAATTCAGGTATCCGCATGCAAGGAGCTTCTAGGCTGCCCAACAGCACCATCTACGTGGTTGAAGCCGGGTACCTAGGTAAGTGTGGCCCCCTGGGGGACATTGATAGCTTGTGATTCATCAGTTCAAGAAATTAAAAAGTACAAGCAAGAACTGCAGTTCCGCTTGGCAGTATGTGTCTTAGTTAACACGAACTTGACCACATTCTATGTCTGCTAGATTCAGGGGCATCAGTCCTCAGCCCCAGCATCATGCAGACCTGACTGTACCTGACAAGGTTGGGGACCCTGGTGCTCGGCTGAGTCACAGAGCATCCTTAGATTGACATAACAGTTGGCAGTGCCTTGGCCAGGAAGAAAAAAGAGGCATTAGAGAGAGGAGGGAACCATCTATAGCAGTAAAAAAAAAAAAAAAGCGCTAGGGCCTAAGAGCTTCAGTGATAGCCAGCACCAAGGCCTTGGGGCTATATGTGTCATGGGTGCCACCATGGCAACATTTCCTGGGGTCTGAGGCAACTCACCTGTGGAGTACACTGCCAAAGTTCAGTCAGAAGAAGGATGGCCAGATGGGCAGCAAAACCCTTAAGAACCTCTTGTCAGAAAGCTTGTGAGCCTCTTGTGATGCAGAGTCCAGTTGACAAGTAGCAACCCCAGGGAGGGTGACCATTTGTGTCTCCGCAGCATCCTTTACCTGATTGGTCTGTGATGAGACTTTAGCTTCACAGCAGAGGCCGTTACAAACAGGTGGCAAGATTGTGGTGGGAATAAACACCAGGGCAGAGGAAAGACTTCTGGAGATTCTGTGTATGACAGGCGCTGTGTCAGACTGGATTTCTGTGGCGGGAAGGGTGAAGAGAGTGGACAGCTTGCCTGGCATTGTGCAGATGAGAGAGCAAACAGTACCGTGGGAATAGAAGTAGCTAGTGTGGCATCCTAGCTCAGTACCCTCAGAGCCCAGACCCAGATATACCTTGTCTGGAGTTCTCAAGTGCTCTAGCCTGGGATATAAAACCTGTCCTAGCTTCAAGCTAGATCTGCTATGCCTGAGAGCTTGTACCTCCTGTCACTCCAGGTGAGATACAGTGTCACCACAGTGTACACATCCTTCAGCCTCAGAGACTAGATGGCTATGGTCTTGGCCCGGCCTATGTGACCATGGGATAGACTTACATTGGCCAGTGAATAGACCAGCTGAGGATTCAGAGTCTAGATGGGCTGTGGCATCAGGCTAGATCCACTGGAGCCTCGGACCTACTGAGAAGTCAGAACCTTGATTGCTACAGCCTCAGAGCTTAAACCTACTGAGGGTCAGATTCAGGCTGATGAGCCCATTAGTGTTTAGAGTGTATATGTTCAGTGTTGGTCCCAGGGATCAGAAAGATTGGCTTTGGTTCTCTAAGTCAGGAATAATGGTGGCCATCAGGTCCCATACCTCCACATCCCCAGCAGCCAGGCCTATTCAACGTTCTGGGGCCTTCTACATGGGTGGGTGTGTAGTGCTTAGCTTCAGGTTCTTTCTCAGTCCTGCTGCTCTTGTAGCCTGAGTGTTGAACTCCCTGCTTCCTGTTGTAGGGTTCACAGTCCACCCTGGTGACAGATGGGTACTTGAGACTGGACGTCTATATGCAATCACCATCGAAGTATTTGATAGGTCCAGCAACAAGGTCTACCCATCTGACGTGAGTGCCTGCTGGGGTTCTGATGGAGGGATGCTGAGGGATCAAATGTCCAAGGAGCAGTCAATGCCACAGGGTCCCCACATACACAGATCAGAGCTTCCTGTGATACTTTTAGGGCTGTGGAGATGATATCATGGGGTCCCTGTTAGACTGTGAGTTGGTGTCATCCCCTCATGCAGGGCTGGGGGTAGATAGCTCAGGCAGCAGGGCCTATGTGGATAGTGGTAGTGGTGGTAGTTCTGTGTGTTAGCTTCCTGTTCATTATTACATGGGGTCCTGAGGTGAGAGTTAATTTTGCTTTGGAGATAGTCTGGATGTACCTACTGCCTTCCAGAAGCTCTCAAGTGACCAAGGCCACCATGTTTAACTTCTGGGAAGGCATGCAAGATACGTTGGGGAGTGGTGGTCATCCTTCTGTCACGAAGGAGAGCCTCCCAGTGCCCTCACATCGATCACACAGTCTCTTGCTGTGGTGTAAGGGATTTTAGGAGGCCAGCCTCCTTTTACTTCTGGCAGACGTCTTTCTGTCCCCTGCTGAACAGTGACTAACAATGGCTATGCTTGAAGCCCCTGCTGTCAGGGACTCAGTTCTCTTTTTAAATTCATTGGTTCATTGCAACTCCAGAATCTGGGAGAGTGACAATAGGCTGTCAGCTACCTTGAGGATTACACATCTAGCTAGAACTGTGGTGCTGGGTCTTGGGGCCTAATGCTAGGCCGGGAAGAGTCAGAGCACTGGGGCCTCATTCCTTCTGCCTGCTTTGTTTAAGAGGCTTTGGGACCATGGAGGCTCTCAGCCTGGCCTGGCTGCTGTTTTGGAGCTCTCACAGTCTCGTGATGCCACACTCATCTTTCAGAAGCTACCCTTACCCATCCCGCTTGCCTTTCCAGAACATCCGAATTGAAGCTGTGATTCCTGCTGAGTTCTTTGAGGTTCTGTCCTCTTCCAAGAATGGGTCTTATCATCATGTCAGGGCGATCCAGAGTGGCCAGACGACCATCAGCGCTACCCTCACCTCTGTGGTGGACCAGGTGAGTTAATGTTGATCATTTTCCATATCCTAAGCTTTCTCTTCCTCCACCCTGCACCCATCCTATAAAAGTGTTCTACACCTTCTAAGATCGAATACTTTGTTTGGGGGATAGCATGGTCAGTATGCCCACTTGCCCCCATTATCTGTTTTGTCCGCTTGAGTCCTTCAGCCTTTGTTTTTGTCTTGTACTGAAAAGCCTCATCAGCCCTTGGGGGAGCAGTGTTTTACCAGCCAGAACATTGTCAAGGGTATTCCTCTCCCCTGCCTCATACAAGCCCTCCAGACCTGTGAGAGGCAGTGTGTGGAGACGTAGGAAGGTCTGTACCCCAGACAGTGATGCCTCATCACTGCAGCTCTGGGTTTGAGTGAGATGCTCCGGGCCTCTGTTTCTTTATCTGTAAACTGGGGACAGCCACATCCAGCCTGTGAGAAATACCTGAGGACTCGAATAAGTAGAATGTACACGAGTGGCCATTAAAGATCGACAGCAAGCCTCCCCTGCCAAGTCCACTATCTTTTCTATATTCTTAGGAACACAAAGCTACCTTTTATAGTCTGGTCCTCAGGGCAGGGCAGGGTCTAGGTGACAGGAAAATAACTAGTGATAATGTGGTTGCCATGGTGACATGTAGCAATCTCATCTTGCAGGATGGAGGGGTCCGTGCGCTTCAGTTACCTGTGTGGAACCAGCAGGAAGTGGACATTCATATCCCCATCACACTCTATCCCAGCATCCTGACATTTCCGTGGCAACCAAAGACAGGAGCCTATCAGTACACCATAAAGGTGGGTGAGAGACTGCTTTAGGTATTTTCTTTGAGGCGTTTCCTTGGGATGATGACTCTGTTTTCATCCTTTTCTATATTCATTTATTGAGACAGGATCTGAACTATGTAGGTCTCACTAGGTTGGCTTAGAACAAACTATCCTGCTATCTCAGTCTGTCTAGTGCTGAGACAGGTGTATTTCACATCTGGCTGTCCTCTTGCCTTCAGTTTTATTCTTGAGAGGTAGGAGATAGCTTTACATGAGACAGGCCTTATGATTTTTATGATTCCTCAGGATCCATCGCAGCAATGTAATAAGATTAAAAAAAAAAAAACCACAGTAACTGTCCTGGTTTGTTTGTTGTCAAGTTAAGCTAGAGTCTGAGAAGAGGTAACCAGGTTGACCTGCGTAAGCTTTTGGTGTATTTTCTTAATTGATGATTGAGCTGCTGGGCAGGTGGTCCTGAGGTGTATAAGAAAGCAAACTGAGTGGGGCATGGTGATGCACACCTTTAATTCCAACATTCAGGAGGCAAAGGCAGGCATATCTCTGAGAATTCAAGCCCAGTCTGGTCTATATAGGGAGTTCCAAGACAGCCAGGGGCTACACAGAGAAACCCTGCCTCAAAATAAATGAACAAACAAACAAAACCAAATAAATATATAGGAAGGAAGGGAAAGAAAGGAAAAAGAAAAGAGCAGCAAGATGATCAAATCAGTAGGCAGCATCCTTCATGGCCTCTGCTTCAGTTCCTGCATACTTGCCCCCACCCTGTATTTTCCCAGGCAGAGAAGGGCAAGGGGCTGATGAATTGGATTCCATGTCATTTTCCTCCCTAGGCCCAAGGGGGCAGTGGGAACTTCAGCTGGTCTTCGTCAAGCTACATGGTTGCCACAGTCACTGTCAAGGGCGTCATGACCACGGGCAGTGACACTGGACTCAGTGTCATCCAGGCACATGATGTTCAGAACCCTCTCCATTTTGGTGAGATGAAGGTAAGATGATGCTGGGACATCAGGTAGAGAGGTTCAAGGTAGAGGCTCCAGTCGCCCCTCAGGCCTCCTTCAGAGCTCTTATTCCTCTGCCAATAGTTGTAGGTATCCCAGCCCTGATCTCAAGGAGTCAGGCCCCATAGAGCTAACTCCATGCTATTCAGAACATGATGGGTGGTTCCCATTAGCTGTGCTCCAGCCACTCAGGCCCCATCTCAGGCTTTGTTGCCAATCAGGAGAGGGAGACTGGGATAGTCTTCCTTACTGGGAGGAGAGGCCTGGGGAGGAAAGGGCTAGGAGAGAATCCTTGCTGCCACCCCCATCCTTTGCAGACACTGGCCCAGCCCTTCACCTTGTCCTTGTAGAAAACACCAGAAGCCCCGCTAGTTTTCCTCTTGATGGGCCTGGGCCTCTTCTCTTTCTCTAGGTGTATGTGATTGAGCCCAGCAGCATGGAGTTCGCCCCCTGCCAGGTGGAGGCTCGAGTGGGCCACACCCTGGAGCTGCCCCTGACAATCAGTGGTTTCATGCCTGGCGGTGCCAGTGAGGTGGTTACCCTAAGCGACTGCTCCCACTTTGACCTGGTGGTGGAAGTGGAGAACCAGGGTGTGTTCCAGCCTTTGCCAGGTAAACCAGTAGCGGAATTGAGCCAAGACAGTGTGGGTGCTCTGTGGGCACCAGAGGGGCCACAACCTAAGAGATGGCTCTTGCCCCTGCTCCTGTCCATTCTGTATCCTGCCTGATGTGTTACCCTTGACAAGCTTGTATGCTCTGTATCTCTTTGATGTCTGAAAGGAGTCTCCTGTCCTTGTTCATATTTCAGTTCATGAATTGGAACAGGTGCCCATACTATGATGTGTACTTGGGGTTTGGATTAGTTCAGTCGTAATGCCTGTGACAGGCCCAGGCCACCCTGAGTACATTCTTCTCAGCCTCCTGTCTTAGGGGTAGCATTGGTGGTGGCTGACAGTGTCAGCCCTGCATGTGTGGAGCAAGCTGTTTTCCTGGCTGGCCTCCTTGAGGCTGTGCACCTGTAACAGGAGCTGCTGGTGGGCCGTGTGTCCAGTGAAGACATTGGGGCAGCTTGGTTGCTCCAGTGGTCACACAGGGCCTGTGCAGGGACGGGACACAGACCTGTAGCTCCAGTTTCTGTGAGCTGTGGCTTCCCAGAGGCATGGATCCAGGCAAGGTGAAGATTAGCTCTGATTTACAGATTAGGAAATCTGTGGGATACTTGGGTTATGAGTAGGAGCAGGCTATAGGCAGGGTGTTGGCAAGAACCAGGACAGCATTTGGTGAGTGAATGTGCCCATGCCATACCCCAAAGGTGGGAGCTCTGGCAGGACTTATCGCATGGTGAGCCTAGAACATCAGGGCCTATTCCATCACAGGAGGCTTGCACCTACTGAAGGTATTTGAGCAGAAAGGGATGTAAGTCTCAAATGGCACAGATGCTTTCCAGGTGACTATGTGTCCCCTGTGGTTGTGATGACATCCAGAGCTGCACAGAGGAAGAGGACATCTCTGAAAAGTGCCCAAGCAAAGTCACAGGCTGGTGGCCTTAAAAAAATCCAATGTTTCCACATTTTAGCTATTTTGAATGGAAGAAGTGGCATTTTGAGGAAGAGGAACTGCTGGTGGCCAGACATGGACTGTCCCCTGTACTGCCCTCATGCCCATCCCATGAGGTGTCAGTTGGATGCCACTCAGGCTTCTGGGGCTTGTACACAGGGAGACTCCGGGGCCTGTAATTCAGCATTCCCAGGGCTGATAAGCTCCTTCACTTACTGACATTCTGTTCAACCTCTCTGAGCCTCAGTGTCTCCATGGGTCATAGGAAAACAGGTACGAGAGTTACAAGATGTTCCCTCTGAAAATCTTGAGGATTTCTCAAGGTGTCTTAATTCTGAAGATAGCAGCCAAAACAAATCCTTTGTGGTCAGAATTTCCCTCATAAAGTGCTGGAATCACCCTCAATATACAGGGTGTAGAATTTATCTAGGAAACTTGAACTCTGGGTCAGGGCACAGGGTGCTCACGGAACCCAGCAGGCTGGGGCAGTAGATGTCCTTGTATGTGTGAGGGCCACCCTAGGGCACACGTGACCCATGGGGCACATATGGTCCTCAGGATAGGTTCCTAGTGTCTACCCCTACAAGCCAGGGTACATGCCACAGGACTGCCTAAGAAAGGGACTATATCAGGTTCCCTACTGGGCAAAAGCAGTATGGAGTGGGGCAAGTATTTGCAGAACATATTTCTGGTAAGGGGTTAAGATCTAGACTATGGAAAGAACTTCTGTGTGTCAACAATAAAACAGATAAATGATTTACTAGCACACAAAGAACTTGAACACTTATTTCTGTGAATGTTACATGCAGTAGTCAATATTGTAGGAAAAGATGCCTACCCTCATCAGTCATCACAGAAATTCAAAGCAAAACAAGGACAGGGCTGTAGAGGACCTAAGTTTGTTTCCTGATACCCACATTAGGTACCTTATAACTGCCTAACTCCAGTTCCAGGGATCCAGCGTCCTCCTCTGGCCTTCATGGGTATTGCATGCATGTATGTGCATTACACATACATAATTAAAAGTAAAATAAATCTCAAAGAAGAAACATAAAGAAAACTTCTCCCATTGAGGTAGCTACTATTACAGCAACAGAAAACATCAGGTTGTGAGGAAACTGGAATCCGTGCTCTTTTGGAAGATGTTAAAAAGGCAGCTACTATGGAAAACATTGTGGTGGATTCTCAGAAGTTTAAGTAGAATTACTATATGATCCAGGAAGTTCCATCTCTAGACGTAGACCTAAGGTTATTGAAAGTACAAATGCAAAGACATCTATGTCAACCCAGAGCAGCATTATTCACTCACGCGGGCAGTCAGGTGCCCGTCAGTAGAGGACTGGGCTCAGGCAGGTCCAGTCCTAAGAAGGAAGGAAGCTCTGATGTGACCCAGCCCTGAGAAGCCTTGTGGACATTGTGCCAAGTGAGCTAAGCTTTGTGATTCCACTTAGGTGATAAGAAACAGAGAATGATGGGTGCCAGGACAGAGCAGTTAGTACTAGACATTTCAGTTTTGCAAGTCAAGGGGCCTGCGTAGCTCTGGTGATGGGACCTGCACAATTCTGTGGCAAGTTATTATATATATAGGAATATTGAGGTGGGATTTTTTCCCTTGAGACCAGGTCTCACTATTAATCATTGGCCAGCCTAGAAGTCAGTATGTAGAGCAAGTAGACCTCGAACTCATAGAGATCTGCCTGCTGCCTCTACCTCCAGAGTGTGGGGATTAAGGGTCTGCAGCACCATGACTGGTCGTCCCCACCCCCTTTTGTTTAAGGTGAGAAGTTCATATGTTGTGTACTTCATCATAATTCAAATTTGTTTTAGTTTGGTTTCTGTGGCTGTGATAAATACCATTGCCAAAAACATCTTGGGGAAGGAAAAGGTTTCTTTGGCTTACAGGTTATAGTCCATTTCTCAGGGAATCCCTAGGAGGAGCCTGGAGGCAGGAACTGAAGCAGAGGCTGTGGAGGAACACAGCTTGAACTTGCTCAGCCTGCTTTCTTATACAGCTTGGGACCACTTGCCCAGGGATGGCACCACTCACAGTGGCCTGGGCCCTCCCACATCCGTAATTAATCAAGGAGATGCCCCCCAGACTTGCTCAGCTTGTCCACAGACAACCTGACGGAGGCAGTTTCTTCACTGAGTGTCCCTCTTCCCAGAGTTACTCATTTGTGTCATTGACAAAAACAAACCAGTTAACATCAATACGATTCTTACAAACTTAATTAAAATTTGATGGAAAGTGATAGCACAGATGAAAAGCAGCTGCCAGCGAGGTAAATTGGGAGAGACACTTAACTGCACACATGCATGCCTGCCACTGGGCCTCCTCTGGACACAGCCAGCAGAAATGCTGGGGTATGCCATCTAGAGATAGACCCATATATGTCCACTTTGGTACTGCGAAGCACAGCCCAAACTAGAACCACCTGGAGTGCTCATGGCGGCGTGGAGAGGTCTTGCTGTGCTTCCTCATCCCACAACAGAACAGTGTACACAAATGTGAGTGAAGGCTGCTTGACTGTGAAGACTCTGAGAACTTTGCAGAAGGCAGACCAGCATAGCCTGCGATCCCTGCCCTACTTTATTTAAGCCATAGACACAGCACAGCGAGGCTGTTCTGATGAAAGTTGGGAGGGGTTGGAGACCAAAAGAGGCCCCTAGGGGAGGCTAAGCTGCTAGTAAGCTCTCTCTTGACATGGATCCTGGACACAGGGTATGTTGAGCATGTGGGGGAAGATGGGAAATCATTGCCAGTTGTATGTATACCAGACCTGTGTTTAATATACAGGGGTTATATTTGAATTTGCTTTTGTTTGTTTGTGTTTTGGGGTGCTGGTGATGGAATCTAGAGCATTGTTCATGCTAGGTAACTGTTTTGCCACTGGGCAACAGTTCCTACCCTCTAGAAAACTTAAATTATAACCAAATCAAGTTGTATATGAAGTTCAGAATGGAAAGGGGCCATGGGCCTGCCATGCCTTCCCCTTGAAGAACAAGTTCGTGTTTACTTTTGGTTTTCTTTGTGCAGGGAGACTGCCACCAGGGCCTGAGCACTGCAGTGGGGTGAAGGTGAGAGCTGATGCCCAGGGATCTACTACCCTCCTTGTGAGCTACACACATGGTCATGTACACTTGGGTGCAAAAATCACTCTTGCCGCCTACCTGCCCCTCAAGGTGAGTTGTACTTGTCCTTTGTCATCTGCCCTGTCCTCCACTTTTTCTTAAATGTTCCTGGAGGTTAGGTGAGGATGGCCTCTCTCCTTAGATCCTGCACTGTTTTTGTTTTGTTTTGTTTTGTTTTTCGCCAACTTGACAGCTAGCTAGGGTCATGTGGGAAGAAGGAAACTCAGGTGAGAAAATGTTCCCATCAGAAAGTCAGTGAAGTATTTTCTTGAATAATGATTGATGTGGGTAGTCCTGGGTTGTATAAAAAGCAGGGTAAGCAAACCAAAAAAATTCTTTCATGGTCTCTGCTTCAGTTCCTGATTCCAGGTTCCTGCCTTGAGTTCCTATTCTGACTTCTTCATGATGGATTGATTAGGATGTGTAAGCCAAATAAATCCTTTCCTCCCCAAGTTGCTTTTGGTCATGGCATCACCACAGCAATAGAAAGCAAATCAGAACAGATCCCAATTGCTATCAGTTGTGCCTGTGGGCAGGCTGTGAGTTCCTTAGCACCACAGCCACCCTGGTCAATAAGAACAGTAGGAGGCTTTTTGTCCAAAGCTATGTGAGTTTTCCCTTTGCTTACTGGAGACTTTGAGGACCTCATGGTTTTAATGGCCAATTCACCATTTACTTCAGTGAATGCTGAGAACCTGAAGTGTGTGCTAGGCACTGTTCTTTGCCAAATACAAAACGGACCAAAGTACTTGCCCTGGGTGCCTCTACACACTGATGAGAGAGATAAAGCCATAAACCCAGGTGTGGTGATGCACACCTGTAAGCCCAGCTCTCAGGAGCCTAAGGCAGGAGGATCTTGAGTTTCAGGCAGCCTGGACCTGGTCTCAGTAATGAGACCCATTTCAGAAAAAGAAAATAAAACAGCCCAAATAAACAGGAAAACAAAAGGAAAGTGGGGAGAGCTCCATGGAGCGTGAGGGGCAGCAACAGCCTTGACTGAACTGGCCAGGAGCCTGTCTGCCGCTGTGCTTGCCGTGAGAGCTATCTTCTGCTCCATACTCCACCAGATTCCTCACTGAAGAGCATGCAGGGCAAGCACTCAGCCACATCCTCAGAACTTTTTAGTTTTATTTTGGGCTGGTTTTGCTATGAAGTCCAGTCTGGACTCAAATTCAAAATCCTCCTTCCTATCTCTACTTCCTAATAGCGGTGATTACAGCCCTATGCCTCCACACTGGCTGGTTTCTGTTTTTTAAAACACAGGATCGGGTGGGGGTAGAAGAAAGCTGAACAGAAGGTTCCGTGGTTAAAGCAGGAACTGGAGAATTGGCTCAGTGGTTAAAACTCTGGATTCTCTGTTCCTCCAGAAGACCCAGGTTCGATTCCCAGCATCCACATGGTGGCTCACAACTCCTGTAAATACAGTCCTAGGGCACCAGAGCCCTCCTTGTCCTCTGTGGACACATGTGGTACATAGACATACATGCAGGTAAAATACTCATAGAATATAATGATAGCAGTGTGGTAGAGGTGAATGTATGTGTTCAGTATTATGTCCTGCATTCAATATTTGGTCAGTACTATGTTGGGACCTATGCAAGGTGCCATCCTGGCTCCCAAGCACCCTCTCTGTGGATATTAATGTATTTCTGGCTGTTAGCTATGAGAAGTGAGCATGAAGAACATGTTTTGTTCATGAAGTTGTTTCTCTCCCATTTAGTCTGTGTTAGGATAGATCCCAGGTAGGAATTTCCCGGACTTTACTTTTTATTTTGACAAGGTCTCTTTATGTAACCCTTGCTGACTCGTGTCCAGTCTGGCCTTGAACTCATAGAAACCCACTCACCTCTTCCTCTGCCTCCTGAATGCTGGATTTAAACTATGTACCACCATGCTCAGCATTCCAGTGTTCTCCCTACTCCAGTGAGGACCCAGTTCTTTCCAAAATTCATAGTTCATGGCAACCCAGTGCATACTGCCCACATGGAGACTAAATTTCAAAGAGGTTACAGGGTTTGCCTGGCAAGCCCACCCAAGAAGGGTGAGGACCTGCCTTCAGGATGCTCAGCATTGTCTGGTCACCTCCTCCCAAAACAATACTAAGCCTCCCCTTCTTCCTCCAGGCTGTGGATCCCTCTTCTGTTGCTGTGGTAACCCTGGGCTCCTCAAAGGAGATGCTGTTTGAAGGAGGCCCCAGGCCATGGGTCCTGGAACCTTCCAAATTCTTTCGGAATGTTACTTCTGAAGACACAGGCAGTATCAGCCTGGCTCTCTTGGGTACTCCAGCCTCCCGAAATTACCAGCAGCACTGGGTCCTTGTGACCTGCCAGGCCTTGGGTGAACAGGTAAGTGAACAGCTGCTCTCAGTCCCATCTTGCCTACTGGGAGCTAGGAAATCTACTCAGTTCTCAGAGAGCCCTGAGAGTGTTGTTTCTGTTGTATCCATTTTACAGACAAGACAGTCCAAAGTGACCTATTGTATTCCACAGCACATACCAGCTTTCTTAAAGCCAGCCTGTAGGTGGCCTCCTCTTTCTCAGGGCTATAAGTAGGAGTAGAGGTTTGAAGTCAGGATTCATAAAGCCCCATGTTTTAAGGTTGGGCCACTGTCAAAAGAATTGAGACCCTTGACCTGGGTTCTTTCCAACTTGTTCTGGATGGTGTGGATGTGGCATTGCCTGTGTGTGTGTGAACGTCTTGTTTTGAGATAGGTTTCTCCCTATGCAGCCAAGGCTAGAATTGAATGAAATTCACTCTATAGTTATGTAGCACAGGCTGACCTTGAACTCATCTTGCTTCAGCCTTCCAAGTGATGGGATTATAGGCATAAGTTATTATGCTCAACTATGATGTTGTTAAGGGTTTGTTTTCAGCTTTGTTTTTAGTTCTGAGAGCCAAAAAATATTGGAAGGTTAAGCCAACTGAGCCAAGTGTGCCATATCCTTAGTTACTACAGGGCCTGATTGACTGGGGCAGCACCCTTTTCCAGGCCAGGCCAAGGCCTTGTGCTCTTCTGGCTTCTGACAGATGTGTTTCTGGGAGCCCTCAGACAGGAACAAAAGTAGGCAGAACCATGAACTGAAAAGTGAGAGTGATTCCTGCTTGTCTACAAGTAAAAAGAATATGGTTTCAACTGAAGATGATGCACACTCACGCCCTGACAGGTGTGTAGTACAGAGTCAGCTGAAGATGCACACTCATACCTGACAGGTGTGTAGTATGGATTCAGCTGAAGATGATGCACTCACACACCAACAAGTGTGTAGTGCAGCTTCAGCTGAAGATGCACAATCACACCTGGCAGATGTGTCTGGGTTCCCTAGTCCAAAGCTGGCTGCTATGGTCAAAGGAGTGCATTTTGAAAAAGGCCCCACTAGAGGTGCTAGTAATATAGGGCAATATTAAAAACAAGACATGCATACTGCCAAATAAATAGTAAGACTAAGGGTAGCAGTGAATCATGGCTTAGGTAGGTCGTTGGGCTTCCTGCCTTCGCCTGTAGAAGCTGGACTCTCAGCAAGGTCTGATCTGAGGCCTTCCACTCTTCCAGGCCTCTGGGCTCCCTCACTTGTGTCACGGGCAGATGGCCTGAACGTCAAGAGGCACCTCCCTCCTCCCACCTCATGGTCAGGGAAGATAAGGGGTGCTGGAGCAGACTTTTGTGTCCTCAGCAGTTGTCTGTCTCTGGGGAGGCTGGGGATGCTCCCTCAGGCACAGCTGTTACTGTGTTACATGTAAAACCAGGGGCTGAACATGACTTCAGAGGCCCCATTCTAGCAGCAAAAAAGGCTTTTCTGTTCGTCTGACAGTTCCTCCCCTGTCCTGTCCATGTAGGTAGTGAGTGTGGCCTCTTTCCTCTGACTTGGAGGAGCAAACAGGCATGGAGTGGGATGCTTCTGCCTGTGGCTCTGGCCTCGCCACTGGGGTTGTCCTGCACAGCCTCTTCTCTGATCCATTCCTCCACAATTAAGGTTCCTTACCCTTCAGTGTGCAGATTCCCATATCTGTGCCTCACCGTGATGGGTTGAAGTGCAGACTCTTTTGAAATGTCTAGGACCTCGTGGATTTGCAGATTCAGCTGTGAGGTTTTCCTTGTGTCCTGGGGAACCACAAGGTATCCCCTAACCTGCCTCTTCTCTGAGATGCTTATAGACCATATTTGGGGCATAGGCATCATCATACATCATATAGAAGTTAAGTCTCCACTCAGACAGAAGGGGACTGTGCTCAGGTGCCTGCTGTTTCTCCTGCTCCTCTAGGTCATCGCCCTGTCTGTGGGGAACCGGCCCAGCCTCTCTAACCCCTTCCCTGCCGTGGAACCCACTGTGGTGAAGTCCGTCTGTGCCCCGCCTTCCAGGCTCACCCTCATGCCCGTCTATGCCCTCCCGCAGCTGGACCTATCCTGTCCACTGCTGCAGCAGAATAAGCAGGTGGTGAGTATGGCCTCTCCTGGGGAGGGAGGAAACATGGGCAAGAGGAATTTGACCCACTTCACCCATGGTCTTGAGTATTCTGATAGCTGGGGCTCCATACACAGGCACCCGGATCTCAACGGCCAGAGCTGTGCAAGGTGTTTCCATTTGTTTCTTGCATGGGGAAATCCAGAACCTGCAGAGCTGGGAGACTCCCCAAAGTCCAGCTGCATAGTTGGTCCCCGACTTACAGAGACTTAGCTTCTGATTTTCTAGTTTATAGGGGTGGGAAGGTGACACGCACTTGTTATACTTGGAGTTTTGATCTTTTCCTAGGCTAGTAATAAGTAGCCCATTTCCCCTTAATGCTGTGCAGAGTAAGCCAGTCACAGCACACAGTTGGATTCACTACCACGGGGGGAAGCTGATGGTCTGTGGAGCTCTGGAGTCCATATGTAGCTCATGGAGCTCCCAGTCCCGTGTTAGAGTGTAGTCTTTGTGTTGGGCCATGTGCCCAACTGTTGGCTGATGTCAGTTAAGTAGAGTGGCATGATAGGCTGGCTATGAAATGGTGTGTTAACGCATTGGGGTGTGCCCTCGCCCTAAGTCCAGGAGCTTCTGCAGTGGCCATATAGGATGCAACACCTCCCTGCCCAACTTTCTGAATCCAGATTCACTATTGCCCTCTGCTGGGCATATAAGGGGCTGTAGAATCCTTTTGTGAAGTGTTTTATGGTTTCAGTTGTTCAGGTGGGGTGTTCTCTGTGTACAGAGTGTGTGTTCATAGTGGGGTTGGGAGCTGTGAGAAGGGGCATCTACAGAATTGTATTGTCATGGGTCAGGACATTCCAAAGTAAGTGCTGAGAGGAGAAGAAAGTGTATGGGCCTTCAAACAGCAGCTGTGGGGGTAAAATCTACTGGTCGGCTTCCCCAGAAGCTGGGGTTGTCCAGTCCTCAGCTCTGGAACATCATAGCCCAGGGCCCTGAGTGCATCCTGCTCAGGGATTAGGGATAAACTAGCTTTGACCCTCTTTGGAGGAAGAAAGTCCTGGTTTCCTCATCCCTCCAGCACATCCTTGTCTAGCAGGTTCTCCTGGCACCAGACTCTGGAATAACAGAGTGTTGAGGAGGATGAGGAGCCACTGGGAGACAGGCGGGCCACTGCAGAAATGCCACAGAGAGTATAGCTGGGAGGAGCCAGTGATGCCAGGGAGGCAGGAGGTGGTTGCAGGGAGAACAGGATAAGGAGATACCAACCTAGTAGAGCCAAGGGAAAGGCCCCAGGGAGGTAAGACAGCAAGAGCAGTGGCTCATGGTCTCCAGTATCCCACCTATCCTCGTGGTGGACAGGATAGTTCTGTGTGCTTGTAACCGTTACCTTTTAGCCTCATTACCCCGAACACCATGGCCATTTTTGAGGTGGAGGGTGTTGCAGGCTCAGAATCTGCAGGTGGCTCAGCCCCAGTATCTCCTGCAGAGTGAATGATTGTCTTTTTCTAACCGCTGAGTGGGGTGCTCAGGAGAAGACTTCTGTGTCTTGACTTGGAGACCAGTTGAGAAGAAATCCTGAACTCGTTTACTGCTTCAAGCCTTTTTAGCTCTTGGTCACTGTATTATTGCACATTTATGGGGTACACTGTGATTAATTCCATGCATGCTTGTAATGTGAGCTATCAAATCAGGATGGGGCGTTCTTCCTCTCAAACATTGATGGTTCCATTGTGCTGGAAGCTTCAGATTGTCTTCTTGTTGTTCTTTATGTAATATATTATTCTGACATTTAGTTGCCTCTCTGTGCTGCAGAACCTCAGAGCTTATGGCTTTCTGTGTTCAGTGCCTGCTTCCCACCCTCCTCCTGCCCCTCTCCTCTTCCCAGTCTCCAGTGACTCCCTGGGGTTGTAGCTTCCCTATTCCTGGCCCCATGCCTCCCTCATTTCTTTATCCAGATTCTCCTTTGTGTTTGACTTCACTTAAAAGTGCACCTGCCTCAGCACACCTGATCCCTCTCCCACTTTTCCCACTCCCAAGTACCCACAGTGGCCTATCACTATAGAATTTGCTTACCTACTTTAGTCTCTGTCTGTCACCACAATAGAGCTTGGTTCCTGCCCAGAGCTCAGCAAACACCTTGGGCAAGTGAGCAAACCAAGGAGCGCACTGTCCCTGAGTACCTCTAGGAGGCACCCTTGTGCAGACTGAGGGACACTAAGGCAGCAAAGGCTACCTGGAGAGCAAGGGCCTTACATTCATTGACAGTCTGTGCTGCTGAACTGCAGCAGGGCAAAACCAAATCAGATCTAGATATGTTTTCCCCATCTTTAAGCATCAATGAAGAGCTGAGCATGGTGTTCCTGGTCTGTCTGCAGCTAGATTGGGTGAGCTACCTCTGGACTGAAAGGTAATGGAGTGACTGCAGAGCTTGACTTAGAATGGACTGTGTGTTGTTGGTGTCAGCAAAAAGTAATGGACCTTGGACACAGAACTGCCATGTGATCCATCAGTCCTAGTGCTCCCGAGCCATGAGCCGGCCATTCAGGCATGGCCCCTGCGATTTATGGTCTCATTAGGGGACCTTGAAGAAGATATATCCCCAAGGTGCATCTGGGTGCAGTATCAATTTAATTTTATAGCTCTCCAAATCCAGAGGCCACCTAGGACGTGTTTGCAGAGTAAATTATTGGCAAGGTGAGACACCAGAGTGGAGTCAACCAGCAGGAATAACAGACTGCAAGCAGACCTGGTTCTCCAGGCAGGTCAGCCAGCGTTCCTCTCACCAAGCTTGGGTGCTACTTGTGTTCCAGGGGACTAATTAGTCCAAGATTGGGTTGAGCTGGTGCCTAAGGAGAAACCCATGTGTCATAGGAAGTCCTTAGAAAATCCGACCTGCTGTGTTCTACCCTAAGCCTGTGAGACTGAGCAAGCTCAGTCTCTGAGCCACAGCCTTCCAATTTGTGAGGCGGGAAAGTTGGACTCAGCCTGCAGGCATGCTTGCTATTGTGTTCTGCAGAAAAGCACTGACTTTCTACAAGAGGTTGAATCTGGGAGAAGGGGTTAGGTGTCTGGGGACAGGCGTCTGTGTTTCCTGTCCACATTCACAGCTTGTGTCCTGCTCAGTCACTAAAACCTTTGGTGTGCCCAGGTGATGAGCTGAGTTGCTGGCATGAAGGAGCACTTTTTAAATGCAGAATGTTTGGTCAGGCGTTGTCTAGAAGCAGGAGAGCTACAAGAATTCGGAGAGGGATCCTGGAGGTAGAGGCAGGGAGCTTGGTGGCAACATCAGTCAGGATGGACTTCTCTGTGTCACAGTAACAACCCCCAGCCCCTTAGCTCCACATCTTAAATACATAGTGCAAGTTTAGCTTTTGCCCATGTGGTGCTTGAGTCTCGGATTGTGCATCTCTAGGAGCCACTGTGCAGAGGAGACTGTGCTTAGGGCTTAGAGGTTCCTCCAGAATTATCACAAATCACTGTCATATCTCACTCACCAGACTCAGTGATACAGTTGCCCTTAGGTGAGAGAGGACAGTTCTTCCTTCTGAACTATGCCTGAATTAATTAGGTCATTGGTAAATAGTAAACTATGCTAAAGCCCACCCCGTTTTGCTACTTTAGTGTGAATTTGTCTCTCAAATTAACCATACAGGAGTCATATTTGAAAGAAAGTCCCAGGACTGAAGAGATGGCTCAATGGTTAAGAGTACTTGCTGCTCTTATACTTGCTAGGTTCAGTTTCCAGCACCCCCATGATTCACAACATCTGTAATATTTCCAAGGAATCTGATGCCCTCTTCTGGCCTCTACAGGCATGAGGAGTACATATGTACAAGCAGATAAACTCATACACATAAAATAAATAAATCTAAAAGTTCTTTTTTTTAAGAAAGTTCCAAGAGATTGGTTTGCTTCCTACCTTGATGGGAGAAACTAAGGATGAAGACCTTTGTGCCTTCCTGGGTAGGAAGAGCTGGAGCCAAGAGTTGATCCAGGCTTGGGAAGATACTCCTGCCTCTTCTTGGCTGCCTCCTTGCTATACACTCTCTGTGCCATTATCTCCCATGGAGAAGCAGGAGCCATTTGGACAAGGCTTTTGGGCACCTTAGTGGTGTCATTCCTTAGCATTGGTTTGCAGTTCACCCCCACCCCTTCATCAGGGCCATCTGAGCCCATAAGGGAAACAGCTGGCTTTATGGCATACCTGTGGCAGAGTCTGTGTGGCCACAGCATCTGATCTGTGTTTCTTTTAGGTTCCAGTATCCAGTCACCGAAATCCCCTGTTAGATCTGGGTGCCTATGACCAGCAAGGCCGGCGATTTGATAACTTCAGCTCTCTTAGCATCCAGTGGGAGTCCTCTCGGCCATTGTTGGCGAGCACCGAGCCTGACCAGCCTATGCAGCTGGTATCCCAGGATGATGGAAAAGGCCAAAAGAAGCTACATGGTGAGCCAGGTCTTGAGCCAGAGGGCGGTGGAACTCTGAACACAGAGGAAGGTCCTGCACTGCTCATGTCTAGGACCTCGGGTATTTGGGGCTTCCCTTCATTTAGAGCTAAAGCATGGAATGTCGAGAGAGCTCATCTCCCACCCCACACCCCTTTTTTGAGAGAGAGTCTCACTGTAGCTTTGCCTGGCCTAACTATTAAGACCAGGCTGGCTTCAAACTCTCAGAGACCCACCTGCCTTTGCCTCTTGAGTGCTGGGATTAAAGACAAGTGCCATCATACCTGGCTACTGTGGGTTTTTGTTTATTTGGCTGTTTGTTTGGTTGGTTGGTTTTGTTTTGTTTTGAGACAGGGTCTTCCTCTGCAGTCAAACTGGCCTCGAACTTGAGGTCTTCCTGTATCTTGAGTGCTGGGATTGTAGGCCTGCACCAGTACAGCCAGCTTCACTGTACTCCTTTAATCCCGTATAGGTGTATGAGGTAGGACCCAGAGCAGAAAGGGCTCCTGTCCCAGGTTCCTTGGCCATGCTGTGACAGTGACAAACTTCCTCAGCAGCCCAGTGTTGAGCCTGTCCTCTCAACTTACCTCAGCAACTCTGTTCTGGGCTATTAACCCTTATAGGACTAAAAGCCTCAGTAAACTCAGTTACCTGCTTTTAAACTTGAAAATGAATTGGCAGCACGATGTGGCCCCAAGGGAACCAAGGGGTGGTGGCCAGCATTTGTTTTCCCTCTGTGCCCTCAGGTTTGCAAGCAGTTTCGGTTCATGAGGCATCAGGAACCACAGCCATCTCTGCCACAGCGACTGGCTACCAGCAGTCCCACCTGAGTGCAGCCAGAGTGAAGCAGCCGGTATGTCCCAGAGGACACGAGTGGGTAGGACCATGGGAACACCAGGATGTCTCCTGTTTCTGTGTAGATTCTGTCTGGTGTCAGAGGCCCTGACCTCCCTTGCTAGGGATCAATACCTACTTGATTCTTCTCTTCCCAGCATCTCTTGCAGGCTTCAGGCAGATATGCTGCTTCAGGGTATGTGTGTGGTAGTAAGGGGTACATTTGAGGAATTGGAAGGGTCCCCCAAGAATGGTCCTCTTTGGATGATATCCACCTTCTCAAGCCATCCTGCAAGCTGCTACTGAAATGGTGTGGAGGCAGTAGATACCCGAGGGCAGGAAAAGTGGGGGCTGGCACCCTAAGGAGCCCAGATGCTGAGACAAGGAAGTGTTCTCTTAGAGAAAGCTGTCCCCATTTGGAAGGAGGTGTCCTGCTGGAGGCAGGTGCTCACCTGTCCCTATCCCAGATGTCTTCACCTGTTCTATTCTTACCTCTTCTAGGAACCTGTTAGCTTTTGAGTGCCTCACTGGGTTCCCTCACTGGAGCCTCACACCCCACAGGCTCACTTTTAAGATCTTCACTTACACTTCTGACCTCTTTGGGGCTCTCTCTACCTCCCAGGCCTCCCCTGGGTACTGACACTGCTTGAAGCTTCTGTTCCTGGAATGAGGCTGCTATCTGGGGCATCTAGCCCTGCTCTTCTTGGAGGTAGCTGGTGAGAACCTTGTCTTCTGGATCTGACAGTGCTGGCCTTTCTTTTTCAGCATGACCCTATAGTACCTGTGTCAGCCTCCATCGAGCTTATTCTCGTAGAGGACGTGAGGGTCAGTCCGGAGGAAGTGACCGTCTATAACCATCCTGGTGTCCAGGTATGGCCCTTTGCCTCCACCACCCTTTCGAACAAGGCACCCTGCACTCTGTGCTACCCAGCCTGATCTCTTCCCATCCCCACATCTCCCTCCAGGTAGAACTGCACATCACAGAAGGCTCTGGCTACTTCTTCCTCAACACAAGCACCCCAGACATCATCAAGGTGGCCTACCAGGACACTCGGGGTGTGGCTATGGTAAGCTTGAGCATCAGGATCCCAGCTGTCTAGTCAGGTTGACAGATTATTCCAGAAAGCCAGCACTTAATAACACCCACCATGCAGGGCCTTGAGATTTGAAGTTGCTCAAAGCCTCTGTCATTCCCATGCCACCTCTGCACTTTTTTCTCTATCTACAATTACTTGCACTGTTAATTACCTAATTCTTTCCTTTCAGTCAATCTTCCAATTCATCTTTTAATTATTCCTTTATTACATAAACGGCTTCATTGTAACCCTAAGAAGCTTTCTTTTCAAGCTCCACTCTTCACTCTCTCCTAGCTCTCCATAGTGCCCACTTCACCCTCTCCCCCTCTCCCAGACAAGGGCCTGGTTGGACCTCTGGCATGGAGGAACGGAGCGTGCTGCTCTCCTCATGCCCCAGATTGCTTTTCTTCTTGGTGCGTAGCCCGTGGTTATCTTACTTGTACTTTGAGCCCTCATTTTAGTATACAGGATCTGAGTTCTTTAAACTCCTCTTTCTTTTCAATGATTAGTTTTATTTTATGTGTATGAGCATTTGCATTCATGCATGTATGTATACCAAGTACATGCAATGCCCTCGGAGGCCATAAGAGGATGCTAGATCACCTGAAACTGAAGTTATAGCTGGTTATGAAAGACCATGTGGGTACTGGGAATCAAACCCAGACCTTCTGGAAGAGCAGCCAGCTAATCTTCTTAACCACTGAGCCATCTCTCCCACCCCTAACCTTCCTTTCTTAATAGAGCCAAAGAGTGAAAACAAACAACTGTCCTGAATGTCTCACATGTGCCTGATGGGACTTGTACAGTCATTAAATGGAAAGTTCCTCTGGAAAGGAAGTCCGGAATGAACCCACCCACACAGTGTCAGCACTTGCCAGCTAGAGCATTGCCACCAGACAGCTCTGAGCCCAAACTCTGCCTCCTCTGGTGAAAGTGTGCCTGCCTCATTCCCAAAGAGTCAAGGCTCTCCTGGACTCCAAGGAGGCTGGAGCTGACATGGTGCTGCAATGGAGGTGGTGTGGCTTCAACTCAGGAAGTCTGGTTGGCTGACAGTGTTTCCCCAGGCTCTTTACTTTTGGCCTTGCCTTGTTTCTGCACCTAAGCCCTTGAAGACTAGTCACAGCATGGGGGCACCAGTGTTCCAGGGGGGGCCGTGACCCAGGCAATGACCTAGGCCTAACCCCTGTTTTCAGAAACACTTGCACGTTATCCATTACTACTCATGAGTTGGTGGCATGGCTCCAATCAGGTGCTGGTGTTTGTGGGTTTAGCTCCCCACATTTCTGTTTCTCCTCTTTTTTGCCTCCACCAAACTATCTTAGCTTAGAGATCACAAAGTCAATGGCCCTGAGCTAGACAGTTATAAAGTGAGAGGAATCAATTGAGTGTGAGGAATGTGCCTGTAAGTGTTGGACTCAAGGGTTAACTGTGGTGCTGGACATCAGGAGATAGTGGGGCAAAGGTAACCAGAGGGCATAGACCTTATGGGGTGGGGGAGGGTTGGCAGTGTGTCCTCTATTGATTCCTTTGATGCTGGTACTAAAGGGTGATTCCCCTACATCTCATCAACTTTGTGTACTGTGCAGAGGTTCTTAGTAGGTTCACAGATGTGAGCAGCCGTCACCACCATCATGCTAATAGTGTTTGCATGCCTGGAAAGGAAACCCTCTAGCTACCCATCTCCTTTGAGTTCTTTCAAGCTCACGCCCTGTCCCAGCTTTCGGTAACTACTAATTTATTTCCTAACCCTATAGATTTTCCCATTCTGCAGAGTTCAAGTGAATGGAGTCATACAGTATGTGGCCCTTGCCTAGCATGTGTTTCCGTATTGTATAATGTTCTAGAAGCTCATTCCTTTTTATGACTGAGTATGCCACCTTTTGTTCGTTTATTCATCCATTAGCTGATATTTGGGGGCATCTGTCCTTTTTTTCCTCCTTCAAAACTGGGACTACATATAGCCCAGACTGGTCTGGAGCTCAATCTGAAGCTAAGGATGTACTTTAGCAAAGGATAATTGACCTTCGGATGTTCTCACCTCACCACTTCTGCAGGTGTGCACCACCACACCTGTTTCTGTGCAGTGCTGGGAATCCAACCCAGTGCTTCCTGTGTGCCAGGTGAACACTCCACTATCTGAGCTACATTCCCAGCAGTAATGTCTGTCTTTACTATTGAGAATAATACTGCTGTGAACATTTGTACACAGGAGAATTTTTGAAAGTTTTTTTATATGTGTCAGTGTTTATCTGCATGTATGTAATGCACAACATGTACATGCATGGAGGGCCAGAAGAGAGTGTCAGATCTCCTGGAACTTGAGTTACAGATGGTTATGAGCTGCCATGTGGGTTCTGGGATCTGAAACCAGCTTTTCTGGATGAGTAGCGAGTGCTCTTAACTGCTGAACCATCTCTCCAGCCCTGTGTATGTTTTTGTGTGGATACATATTTCATCTCTGTTTACATGCCCAGGAATGGGAACTCTGCATGTTTTGAGCAACCACTGACTGTTTCCCATGTCCCATCCCACCAGCACTGGATGGGTGTGCCAGTTTCTCCCCATCCTTGTCAACATTTGTAATTATCAGACCTTGATATTCCAGACACTCTAGTAGGTGTGGGTGACTTCTACTTGTGAGGCAGATTTGTATTCTCTGATGAGTAAAGCCATTCATTATCTTTGTGTTTCATTCTTGTATCTTCTTGGACAAATGTCCATTTAGATTCTTTGCTTTTTACTCTTTATTAAGTTGTAGAATATCATATTATATTCTAGATATAAGTTATTCATGAGATGTGATATGCACATATTTTTCATTCAAACTTGTCTTTTTACTTTCCTGTTTGCATGCTTTCAAGCTTTCGCTTTTAATTTTGGTTAAATAAAAATAATAAATAAAATTTTAAATTTTTTGATTAAGTATAATATCTCTTTAAGCTTTTTAAAGTTACATTTATGTATATGTTTATTTTGTTGAGTGTGGGAGGAACATGAATGCCACAGCATGCTTGTGAAGGACAGAGGGCAGCTTGCAGGAATTAGTTCTCTGTTTCCACCATGTAGGCTCTGGGGATTGAACTCAGATTATGAGCCTTGGCAGTGAGCGGTCTTCCTGCTCTTCTGTGTTCCTGCATTTCATGTCACCCTGAGAGTCTATGGCAAATGGGGCTCCTGAAGATTTGCCCTGCTGTCGTCTGTGTTTTGTCTACACTGAGTTAACTGTGGTCCTGTGCTGGGAATCCAGGACCTTTCTGGTGTGTGTGGCTTTCCAGCTGTCCCAGCAGCATTGCTCTTTTTTCTGCATTGGATGATTTTGGCATCAATGTCAAAAGCCATCAGAGACATGAGCTTAGTTCTGAGGCCCCATCTCTGCTTCAGCTCTGTATTGACCTGCTTATCTTTCCTTGTGTCGACTACAAGTGTAGATTACCACTGCTTCATAGCAAGTTTGAACATCCGTAAGTGTGAGTCTTCTGGCTCTTCCAATTCTACTTTGACTTATTTTGGGTCCCTTACAGTTCAATATAAATACTAGAGTAAACATGTCAACATATTTGTGAAGCCAGCTAGAGTTATTCCAGGACTTTAGTTGGCCCCTTAACCATATGCACAGCCTCTGCCCATGAGTGTGAGGTGTTGCCCTGTTACCTATGCCTCCTTTGATGTCTTTTGGTAGTGTTTCCATTTGGGAGTGTTACGCTTTATACTAGTTTTGTTTAATTTATTTCTAAGCATTCTTATTCATGGTGATAATTCTAAATGGTGTTGTTTTCTTAAATTTTATTTTTCTAGCATTTTCTTTTTTCTGCATGTTGGTCTCATATGTGTAACCTTGCTAAACTCTTGGGATTTTTTAGCGAATCCCCTAGGTTTGTTTTTTTTTGTGGGTTTGTGTGGTGTGTGTGTGTGTGTAATCATGTCATATGTGAATAAAGGTAGTTTGACTCCTTCCCTTCAATTTTGGAAGTTTGATTTCTTCTTTTTCTTGCCTTTTTGTCCTGGCTACAGTCTCTAGTAGTGTTGAATAGAAGTGATGAAAACATCCACCATTGTCTTACTCTAGATTGTGGGAAGAAAGTTTGCGTCCTTCCACCACTAAGTATGGTATGGGCATTTTATAGATTCTCAGATGGAGTAGTGTCCCAGGGGCTTCTGGGCTAGACTGAAAGTATTTGTAAGTGTGTTTGTGAGGATAAGGACAGCTAACATTCCTCACCTCTACCCTCATCCTACCTTGCCTCTGCTAGCTTAGATGCAGTTTGGGCCTCTGGTAGGAAACAGACTCAGTTCCTCCAAGGTTTCATCTGATTCCCAGAGCTTCCAGCAGGCAATGAATGGACATCTTCCTGAGGCTGCCTGCCCTGCCCTGCCCCTGCTCAGGACTTCTCCCTTCACCTGTGAGAGAAGGGTTCAGGGTGGTAGATAATGGCACTGTTCCCTTGACCATATAGTAAGCCTCTGCTTCCACCATGCAGGTCATCTTTGATGTGTTCTAGCTTGGCCATATGCAAGACTGACTTACTTATAATACTGGTGAGATTAGTGGTCAACAAACACTCTGTGTCCACCTGCAGGGAAACATCAAATGCAGCTCCTAATTTAGGAGCCATGGGAATCGGTCAGAGTAGCTATGAGAGGGACACATATACATGCTGCTGGAAGATTCCAAGGTACCTAGGATGTTCCTTTTCTCCTTTTCCCAAGCTCTGATGTGACTGTCTGCATTGCAAGAGGCACTGACTCTGTTCATGGATTGGGGATTATTTATTTTTCTGTTCCTCCTTTGCTATCCTCTTATGCTTTAGTCTGTGTTTTCTAATCTGTTTTAATTTCCTTTTTAAAAGTTTTTTTTTTAATTTTAGTGTATGAGTATTTTGCCTGCATGTATGTGTGTACAACATGTATGCAGTGCCTGTGGAAGCCAGAGGAGGGCATCAAATCCCCTGGAGCTAGAGTTACAGATGCTTTTACTCCCACCACTTGAGTAATGGGAATAGAAACCCCATCCTCTGGAAGAGCAGCCAGGGTTCTTAACCACTGAGCCATCTCTCTAGTCTTTTTTTATTTTTTATTTTTAAGGCCCCAGGGTCTCCCTCATTTCCTGGCTGATCTTGAGCTCCTCAGCTCAAGTGTTCCTCCTACCTCAGCCTTCTGAGTAGCTGGAACTGTAGGTGTGATGCTCATACTTTCCCAAGCATTTCCATTGTTCCCTTATAAAAGAGGGACTAATTGCACAGTCTTGTGTGTGAGTATGTCTTGTCAAAGCTTGACACTAGGAGGAAAAGCTTCAGTAGAAATTCATCCACACATCTGGAAACATACCTTATCTTTGTGTTCTTCTAGAGATTAAAAATAACTTCCCGCTATCAAGAAAAGGGGAATTTGAAATCAGGAGAGGTATGTCTGTTGCCAGGGCAACCAACTACAGTTCATCTTAGTCAGGTTGCCTTTCCTAAGTAAGCCGAGGGTGAACCTATGGCCAGAAGAAAGACCTTTCATCCAAGAGTGAGTGCTCTTCAGAGTCAATTTTGAGCTTGGCTCTGTTTATAGGTAGTGAGTACACCATGTCTGGAGGTATTCAAATAGAACCTTTCTTTGAAAGACTCAAGGATGCCAGCACTACAGCTTCCCGTAGAAGACATCTGAGCTTCTTCAGACACTGCCATTTTTGGGTTACCGTTGTATGGGTATCAGTGCCCCCATCTTCACAGAGTTACAGTGGGCTGCAGCCATTCTGTCCAGCGGCAAGTCTGGCACCCTGGGGAGCAGCACCTTGGAGGCACACCTTGAGTGTGTTTTCTGTCTCAACAGCTTCCTTGAAACACTGACCTTGGGTCTCCGCTTTCTCCTCCAACTGCTTCAAGGGGAAATCGGGTCCTATTTCCTTCTCCCTCTTCCGAACCTGCAGTATCTTTCAGAGTGTTGATGGGCTGTGACGGGTGCTCCCAGCTTCCTTCAGAGGGCTGTCTCTGAAGGACACATTTGCACATTTCTTTGGCATTTTGCAGCTGCTAATTAGCAGCATTCTCATTTCTCTTCTTCACAGACAAGAAAGCACACAGCCGTTCTCATGGAGCTCCTAAACAATGTTTTGTTCTTCCTTATTGATAGGAGTTGAGGCTTCACAATGGCTCCTGTATGTATGTAGTTGGCTTCTCAGTGTCTTTGGAAGAGAAGTGAGTGCGTGATGCACACAGCAGGCTGTGGTGGAAGTTTTCATGCCCACACAATGAACCCCAGGCTGAGCAAGGCTGATTAGTTTTGCTCACACAGCTCCCAGAACCCTCTGCAAGGGGCCTTTATTTTATTTTTGGCTGGATTGAACAGAAGAGTGTTTACCTGATTTAAACTCAGGATTTCTTCCTTCTCAAACCATTCCTCATATTTCATGAGTCCTCTGAGCTTAGCCTGTCACTGAGAGCTTGATGTGCCCTGAGCACTTGACACTTCTTTCTACTGTGTTCATTCAACAAAGCTCTAGTGCAGAGTATGGCGGTAACGAGGAAGAAGGCTTGCAGGCTCTGCTCTGGTGAGCCATAGTAGTGCCTTTTTACCACTCAGTACTACTGTGTGTGGCCAGCCATGATGCCCTGGGATGTAGCAGAAGCACACCAGGGATGAGTTGGTAGGAGGTGACGGTTGTAGGACTTGAACTCAGGTGTGTGCCGCTTCTGTGAGGCTGGTTGTGGGTGGTGTGGTGACTAGCCCCTACTCTTACTCTTGGGGAACTGGCAGAGCTGACCACTGCATAAAGTTTTATCTAGGCTGAGATTCCTGGATACCTGTGGTTCTCATGTGAATTCTGGTCATCTCTGTAGAATGCTAGGTGAGAGATTGAAGACATAGGTCTCAGGCCTCTTTCACAGTAACTTGGCTTACTTCCTGGCACTGATGAGCACATCAGAAGAAAGCAAAGCTAATGGTCAGAAATATTACTAGGATATTTATGCATCTGAAAATGTCACATGCCACAAGTCTGAAGTGTGAACGGGGGCCCAGGAAGGTGGGGCTGGTGAGCTCATGGGCCATAGAGTTTCTTAATGAGGAGTAATGCATTCATCATCTCCAAACTGATGACAGGACTTTCCCTTGGGCTCAGTACTTGATGACATTCTCAGGTGGCACTGTCAACACTTAGAAATGAGAACTCATTCCAGACACCCCCACTGCCTTTTCTCAGTGTTCTTGAATGTCCATCAAGAAGCATGTGGTGACAAACTTGAGAAGTATGAGTCACCTACACTGTCTAGTGAGGAGTGGTCCGGGGTCTCTATCTGGCTACTAGCTATTGGTCAGCTCTCTACTTCCCTCCATGCTGTTTCTTTGCTTTTCCTAAAAGACCTCACACACTGGACTCAATGATTTGTTTCAGGATAAAGCAAGCTGAAGTGAGTCCAGGAGCAGAGCAGGCCTCACAGCTTCCCGACATGCAACCTGGTGCTGTCCTCCCCTTCTGTCATCTGGAAGGTGGCTGAATGTCCATCTTCTGGGAAGCCAAGTGGAAGAGGAATTGATTTCCCCACTGCCATTTTATGCTTTTATTTAAAATGTGCAAAGTGGTTTTTTTTTTTTTTGAAGGATAGAGGGAAAAACAGAAAAAGCCCACCCACGCCTGCTTGCCCATTGGGTCTGACAGCAGCGAGTGCACTGTGTAATTTCCTCAGGTTATAAAGGACATGCCAGCTCCTGACAGCAGCAGCTCCTGCGTGTGCGTCAGACCGGAGGCTCGGGTCATGTTCTCAGAAGTGCTCATTCCTCCATGCAATTTTGCATGAGCTCTCTTTAGGGGAACCGTAATAGCCGTCCACAGCAAAGCCTGATGCCTGGTGGCTTCTCCACCCGTAGTTAATGCCGGGCTGCCTAGCGGCAACAGCCATCATTCTGGAATGTAAGTGTGATTCCCACCCTGGGATCTTTGTTAATCTACTTTAAGCCATCATATTAAATAAGCCAGGCACACCTCATCTACTTGGATGTGCCCTGGAGCTCAGTTACACCTGCATGTAGCAGCTTGGCCCAGCTACCTGTGGGCTTAGGCCTTTCTTAGCTCAGACTCTCCCTGCTGGCCCTCTCCACTCCTCTCCTCCTGTTCTGGATACTGAAGGCCCTGTTTCCCTGCAAAGGAGGCACTGCCCCTGAATGGAGAACTGAGCCTCTGGGTTGGATCTCTAGCTCCCCTTCAGGCTATTTCCACCCTGCCCTTGAGGCATGGTTTGCTCTTTTGTCCCTTAAAGCTGCTGGATCAGAATCCATAGGTCCTGTGTTCTCTGCAGAGTTCTTCAGAACTTTCCATTCTTACCAAGCCAGTTCTGCTCTGCAAAGCTATGCAAGCTTAAGCACCTGGTTTCAATGCTTTATCAGACTCCCTCAAAGCTGCGGGCCTGGGTCTGATCAAGGTTTGGAGGTTGGGTGCAGGCCATTAGTGCCAGTTACCAGGCTCTGTGAAGACTTTGGGAAGGTAGAGGTCAGCATGAAGGAGAAAGACAAGCCAAAAAATTCCAAACAGTGATGAGGGGAAGTCAGCCCAGTGGAGGGAAGAGCATGCCTATCTGGTGAGAGAAGTGAGGCTTGAAATTGGAGCCAGCAGCTGAGGACTGGGGGAAGAGGCAGAAAGTTGGTTATTTCCCATTGATGGAGAACCTATTTGCACCTCCCAACCCCACCCCACAAAATCTTGGTAGGTATTGGAACTAGGTTTACAAACGCTGAACTGCTTGCTGAATGCATTTATACCCCTAAGCCCCACTGTGACAGAATCTAACTGGCAAAGTCAGTCACGCGCCCTGCCCCTGCCTGCCCAGCTTAGAAGTCACCCAGCTGAAGCACATGCCTAAAGGACATGTGGCAAGTCCATGTTTGATAGACAGACGTCCCCTGCGAGGAGCTACTGTAGCTGAGCCAGTGCTTGGAGCTGTGGTTGCTTAGGGAACTCTCTAGGACTGCATGGTTAAGGAAGGATAAAGGGGTGCTATGGCAGCCAGAAAAGTGGGAAATTCAAGCTTGTGTTTATTCACCTAAAACTTCTTAGTTGGTCATGACTTCAAGCAAAGCTGGGTTGCAGAGATGGGTAGGCCCGCAGGAGCCCAGGAATGGGTGACCTGGGTGGTCTGTCATCAGCTCTGTTGTGTTGTGGATTCAGACAAGAACTCTTTTGGAAGCTTCTGTCTGTCCTCAGTTCTATCAGCTCCTAACTTGCAGCTTCATATGAGATTCCAAGGGGTGTGGTGCTATTATTAGAGTCACCTGGTGAAGCCATCTTGGGTTTGAATCTTCTGCCTCCAGGTTATTGGGTATGTTCTCATCCATCACACTTGGATCAACTTTTACCCCCCTTCTTATAAAATGCATAACATTGAAATAAATGTTGCTTTAGATCCCTCTGGCACTATAACACCCCATCTTCAGTTCATGCCCTTGCTGCTGGGGTGAAAGAGGATTTTCTATGTCCACTTCTAGCCAGGTAGTTCCTGAGTGTTGGCATCTCAGAAGGCAAGATACTGCTAGTGACCCCTTGAGCAGAAATGAGACCTATGGCCTTATGACTCTGTCCTCCTCTGCTTTGCAGGTGCACCCTCTGTTCCCAGGCTCATCAACTGTCATGGTCCATGACTTATGCCTGGCCTTCCCGGCCCCAGCAAAAGCTGTCATTCATGTCTCAGACATCCAGGAGCTCTACGTCCGAGTGGTGGACAAGGTTAGTAGATACTTCTTCACACAGCCGCCTCTCTGCTGATGCACGTAAAGCAGGGACAGTATGTCCTGGGAAGTGTTTCCTTACGTTCTTTGCCTTTCCTCCGGGATCCTGCCCACTTCTGTCTCCTCCAGAATGGCCGAACTTACGTTGCCATCTCTGACTTCTGTGCTTCTTGTGGACAATGCAGGCTGATGTCTCTGCTATATTTCTTTATCACAGTTGTCATCGGTGAAGCTTGGCAGTAAATCCTGCCTGCTAGATTGACTGAATTAGCCTTGACTTGAGAATGCATGTCCTCTGGCTCACATAGGTTATTCACTAGCCTGGCACATACCCTGCTGAGCATAGAGTTTTGCCCCAGAATGTAAGATGAGGATTCTTGGGAATTTCAGGGACAATTGAGTAAAACTCAATATTGCCAAGTGATGTGAATGAACAACAGACCTAAGTTTTCCTTTTGTGTGAATGGGAAACTGATTCAGAGCTGAGGTGGCTGAAGCTAGGCTTCCAGGGCTTTGCTGCCCAATCCCTGTTACCTGTGCTGGTGAAAAGGTTAGTCATTGAAAGAGGGATGGTCAGGCATCTTAAATTTCATAGCTTAAAGCTAAGATTCTATTACCCAGACTCAAATTCTCTCCTGAGTATTTTCTTATGGAGACAGATTGGCTGTATATTTCAAGCTGACCTTCAACTCACTATCCTCCTACCTCAACCTCCTGAGTGCCACAACAGCCAGCTTCCCTCCAGCTTGCTCACTAGATTCCTCTTCAGTAGGCACTCCAGGCCCTCCTTTCCTAAAGTGCCTGCTGATATACTGCATAGATTTGAGCTGTTCAGACACTAAGCTCCTCTGTGCCTATGTTCTAAGCTTTGTCCTGTCTCTCTAATCTGATTGGTAGCCCACTAGTAGAGCGTGGAGTTCATGCCTTATGCTATGGTCAAGCCTCCCTATTCCCCATATACTATAAACTTATCATTTTTCACTCATTGATTGGCCAAGCCCAGATGTCATTCGGGGTGGCTTATCCCTAGTTCGCAAGCTCTGAGCTGGAGGTTGGTGGTGCTGTCTCTGAAAGCCTTGGGTGCTACATGTTGGGGGAATGATCACTGAGAGACCACTCCTGAACCTGTCTGTGCCTTAGGTGGAGATAGGAAAGGCTGTTAAGGCCTATGTCCGCGTGTTGGACTTCTACAAGAAGCCTTTCTTGGCCAAGTACTTCACCTTCATGGACCTGAAGCTGCGAGCCGCCTCCCAGATAATCACACTGGTGTGAGTCTTCATAGGAATTGGGAAGGGCGTCCTGGAGATGGATTCCCTTTGTAGTTTCTCAAGCAGCTTTTCCTTGGAGGAGGAATCTAGTGGTTCTTTCTGTCTCAGGACTCTCGACGAAGCTCTAGACAACTACACAGCCACATTCCTTGTGCATGGCGTGGCCATTGGCCAGACCAGCCTGTCTGCAAGCGTGACGGACAAATCTGGGCAGAGAGTCAGCTCCACCCCACAACAAATTGAGGTAGTTCTGCTCCTTTTGCTCTGCATGGGCTCCATCCTGGTTGGAAGTGTCTTTATAGTGACAGGCTAAGACTTCAGCTATAAGAAGCCCTGTTAAAGTCTGTGTCTTACCATGTCCTCTGAGCAGAAGCATAGTCACCAGCCCCAAAAATCAGATGCAGAACCAAAGGGAGCTTGAGATATTGACTTCCTTCTGTGGCACAGGAGTTAGGCAGTTCAGAGAAATCCCGTGCTTTGTCCCATGGCAAAGGATAGGCAGAGATTCTTTCCAGAAAGCAGTGGCCAGGTGGAAGCCATAGGCTGATTTTAGCTTGTATAGAACTAACTCCTCCAGTCAGTTCTGAGCCTTAGCCCAGGCCCAGGAGGGCCATGAGCACCTGCCCGAGGATTCCTGGGGCAGGTTGTTCAGGATCAGTTGAGCTTTGAAGCCCCTAAACCCTCTCAGTGTGGTATAGGCTATCCTGTGTCTCGTTTTTCATAGGTACCCCACTGTAGGCAGAGGTCAGGGCAACCAGGGTCAGGCCACCTTGCCCAAGAATCCCCAGATACCCACTAGCAACAGCAATAGCACCATCTTCTGCAGGCCTTGGCCACATGGGTGGCAGGCTTCATTGATCTGCCGTCAGAAGCAGGCGGAGGTGGTTTGTGCCTCCAGATGGAAGTGTGCCTTCCTCCTACTGATGGTGAGGAATTTGTTTCTGCCTATAAATAGCACAGCCCAACCAAGACTAATTCTTAGCCCAGAGCAGTCTCCACGTTTTCCTTGGAGCGCTTCTTACATGCTTGACAAGTAGGAACTTGTGGGGGCTGTGGGGCAAGGTTGCTGCAGAGATGGGCTGTCCACCTCGCCTTTGACTGCTCCTGAGTCTTTTCTTATGCAGAAAAATGGTGTAGCTGTTGAAGTAGAGCCCTGTTCTAGGACAGTTTGCTTTCAGTAGTGCTAGAGGCAGCTCTCTAAAGAGGAGTCAGGATTCTGGAGACCCCAGTCACAACTTCAGCAGACACCCTTAATTACCGTAGGGCTTGTGAGGCCTCTAATCACAGGGACCTGCCTCAGGCTTCATAGACTCAGGTAGATTAGACCAGAGGATTCCTGATGGGTCCCCAGAATGCCATCAGGAAGTACTAGTGCTGCTAGTGGGCCCAATGTTGAAACCTGCTCTGAGAGATCAAAGGTCATTATTTCTGTGATCATAGGGATCCCCAGCATTGCCAGTTACCCTCAGCTAGGGGATGACCATACCCCATGTGCAGTGCACATCATGTGTAGCCAATGTTGGCTTGCAGGTACCAGTTCCTTCTCTCTTCTCCCTCCATATCCAGGTCTTCCCTCCATTCAGGTTGATACCCAGGAAGGTGACCCTGATCATTGGAGCCATGATGCAGGTAGGAGCCACTGCAGGTCAACACAGGCCTTCACTGTTGACATCCTTATGCTCGTGGGATGATGAGGGCTCTCCAGCATGGCAGGTCCTGACAAGAGCCACTGTTTCTCACTTCTTAGATCACCTCCGAGGGTGGCCCCCAGCCTCAGTCCAACATCCTCTTCTCCATCAACAATGAAAGTGTGGCGGCAGTGAGCAGTGCTGGGCTGGTGCGTGGGCTCATGGTTGGCAATGGCTCTGTTCTGGGGGTCGTGCAGGCAGTGGATGCTGAGACTGGCAAGGTCGTCATCGTCTCTCAGGTATCACATATGCCACTGGCAATTGGTTCTTGGGAGTGGTGGTTTTGCCTCTGGGTTTCTGCCAGGTTTGATCTCTGCTCCTTGAGAATACCCAGACCTGAGATGGCTCTTCTCCAGACTGAGCCTCCTAGGTTCTTCCCGCTGCTCTCTGGGATAAGATCTCTAGTATCCCTAGCCCTACAGTTTCTGTGGTATATAAGGAGGGTGCTTGTGCTGGGGAACACCGATCATAGTTCTTTGGATTCCTCAGTATATATTTTGCTATGTTTCCCCTTTGCAGATGAATTGTGTGACAAACCTGCTAGTAGCCCATGGCTGTTGTGGTGATTCTGAGCCTTGACCCAGGACTGCCTGAGGTCAGAGCTCTGGGACCTTTTGTGCACTGTCGATAGTGGGTCCTGATCATGTGGTGATGGGATGGTAGGGGTCAGTCCTGATAAGGTGCTCTGTGTGTAAGCGTGTGTGCCTAGATCCATGGATGGGTGGTGGGAGCATGGCGTATGGCAGCCGGTAATTTCAGACTGGATTTGTAGTTCAGTCATCTGTTCATCTCCTCTTTAACCGTGGGCCCACTGGCTCTAGCAGCCTAGGCTCTTTGGTGGGCTTATTTTCCAGTTGCTTTTTTTTTTTTTTTTTGTCCAGCAGTAAAGCTGAAGTAGTCATCTCTCTCTGGAGGTGTTCCCTGACCCACACCAGTGGGGTTGCTGACAACAGGTGAAAGTCAGTTTTCAAAGACGGACAGCTTCCCTTTCTGGAAGGCAGTGGAGGATCATTTCTACTCCCAAGAGGGCCTTATGATAAAACCAGAAGGGCATCTGGATGTCTCTCTCTCTAACACACACACACACACACACACACACACACACACACACACACACACACACACACACACACCTCCTTTTCCACAGTGGCTCACACAGGCATCTTGGAATGTTCCTGTGGTTGTGCTCACAGGAGATCTTATGTGGTGTGCAGTGACAAGTAGTTTATTCAAGCCTCACTCCATCCCTCTAGGCGGTCCCTTGTGTGCAGCCTGTGCAATATTCTACACTGGGAGCATCTAAGCACATGCCTGGGGGCCTGATGAGTGGCCACCCCCATGGGCCTGATAGTCCTGGCTCCCTAAGGCTGACTTTGATCTGACATTGAGTTCATTGATTGGCTCCTTTATCTAGCAGTTTCAGTATCTGCCTCCAAGAATCCAAGTTAAACCACAAAGTCTTTTTGAATGGCAGAGGCAGCTATCCCAATTCTGTGTATCGATTTTGTGGAGATAGCAAGGAGCATATAAAACTATCCCGGTGGTGCCCAGGGTTCACACAGGCATCCCAGAGAGGGAAATGAAAGACCCCAGGATGCCCTGCTCTGTTCCCTCTGTAGAAAGAACTGTGGCTTCAGAAATAGGCTCGTATTTCTCCTTCCATCATCCAGAAGGCACAGCCCTGGCCATCCCCATGACCTTCTCTCTACTCTTGCCCTGGTCCTCCCAACTGTCCTATTCTCACCTTTCTGGGCCTCTCCACCTGTGTCCCATCATGGTCCTTGGCAGAGTGAGGAGGTTTTGTTACAAGCTATTCTGAGAGGCTCAGCCTGTAGCTTCCACATCCACACTGGGCATATGATTCTGTCAGATGCTGCTGGTTCCACCTGTCCAATCCTGAATACACCAGCATCCCAAGGCCAAAGGGTGGTCCAGAAACAGCTAGAACTGAGAAATTAGAAAGATAAGGGGAAGGAAGGACCTCCTGAGCCCCTATTAAGAAAACAAGCACTTGCCTAAATAATAGGGTACTAGGTGGATGTCTTAGTTACTTTTTCTATTGCTGTAACAAAACACCATTACCAAGGCATCTTTTAAACGAAGATAGTTAATTGGGGGCTTGCTTTGTTTCAGGGTGTAAGTTCATCTCCATCAGGGCTGGGGCGTGGCAGAGTCAGGCAGGCAGGCATGGTGCTGGAACAGTGGCTGAGACTCACATCTTAGCCACAACCATGAGGCCAAGAGTGAAGAATGGGGATAGCATGGACCTTTTGAAATCTCAAAGCACACTCCCAGTGGCATATTGCCTCCAAAAACACCATACCTCTTAGTCCTTCCCAAACAGTTCCACCAACTGGGGACCAAGCACTCAAATTTATGAGTCTCTGGAAGTCTTCAAACCACCACAGCAGAGAAGGACTCCACATAGGCAGTGTCTAAAGAACTGAAAAGCTTATTAGTCCAACACCCCAATTAGTTAGCAACATCTGAAGAAGCCAGTACAGTCATTGGTCAGATTAGTTGATTTATAGAGCTAAGGATAAAGGAAGATGTAAGGCCTGCTGCCATCAGACGTGACCTGGTTCCTCTACTCCTCCCTGTATCCTGGTGAGTTAGAGAGGCAGATAGGATAAGCATGGGAGTGTCTGAGGCCTATCCTGAGAGACCCACACAGCCTAGAGAAGAGCAAATCATGGTCCTGGTTCCCTGTCCACTGTTTTGACCTGTAGCAGCTGGATCAGATTGGGTAGGGCTACAGGCCCAGTCGGGAAAGAAAAGGCTGGTCCTATGGAGTGACCCATCCCCCAAACAAGGCCTCCTCAGGCTAGTGAGTATGCTGCTAGTGTTTTATAGCTGGACAGATACTTCCTTCCCCTGGAGGTTTCTCAGCATCCAGTGTAGCCTGAGCCCCAACTCTCTTCTAGGACCATGTGGAGGTAGAAGTGCTGCAGCTCCAGGCAGTGAGGATTCGTGCCCCAATCACACGAATGAGGACTGGAACCCAGGTGAGGTGGGAACCTGATGGGTCAGGAGGCCTTAGGCTCTGGGCCCAGGCTCTTAACAGGTCACTGCTGGTTCACCATGCCTTGTGAGGACACCACCTTTACCCTTCATCTGTGGAGCTCAGATCACTTGTCCCATGGGTGTCAGCACTCATCCCCAAACTCCATGTTTGTGGCTTTCCTTACTGGCACCTTCTTGTTCCTAAGGCTGCTGCCTTTCAGCAGCTAGGCTGGCACCTGGCCTGGCACAGTAGATCATGGGTCTATGGTACTTGCTCTACAGTGTATGCTCCATACACTTGTTCCTTTGAGTGATCATAATAGTACTCGAAGTGGGGTTGGATTGTATCACAGATAAGCAGAAAGGTGACATTCTGCCCAAGGTCACCCAGTTGGATGTGGTTCTTCTGTATCTGAGGACATGCAAGTCTCCTACATATAATGGAGTAACATTTTCTTCCATCTCCCCTGTGTGCTTTCAGTTGTGCCTGGGTGACTTATGCTGTAAGTGCCTCTGTGTGGCTGTCAGAGCTTTTGCATAGGAATAAAGATGAGGAAAAGCCCATGACTGTCCCTGACAGGCCCAGTCTTTCTGCACTGTTTTGGTACATGACTGAGGGACCTGGAGCTAGAGAGGTCTAGGAATTGCCCAGGCAACATACTTGCTTGTTTGTTTTTTTGCCATCAGCCACATGACTTTCACCAGTGCACTGAACAAGCAGGTTGAAGTATTGTGTCCTTCCCCAAGAACAGAGGCTCCCTGCTGAAGCAGGAAAGAGGCCTGAGGGCGTGGGGCAGTTGTGCAGTATTGTGAGGCAAACTTGGGTGTCCTAAAGCTCCAGGACTTTGTCCAGAAAGAAACTTTACATGCACAGCCCCATTGTGACAGTGACAGGGCAGGAGTTTTATCTTGCCTATGTGTGTTGTTTGTATTATGTCAAACTCTCAGATCTTCTGCCTAGCCCTTGTCAGGTAGGAAAGACCAAGGCACAGTTCCCACTGCATAAGGGAAGCAGGGAAGCTTTGGGGCCAGCAAGGATGGGGATGTGGGAGAAAGGTTACCCAGTGCTGGAACCAGCAGTTGCAAAGCCTGGCTTTCCCCCAGATGCCTGTGTACGTCACTGGGATCACCAGCAACCAGAGCCCTTTCTCCTTTGGCAATGCTGTGCCAGGCCTGACCTTCCAGTGGTCTGTCACCAAGCGGGATGTCCTGGACCTTCGAGGGCGGCACCATGAGGTAATCACCCAGAAATCCCAACTCCCTGCTTGAACCATCGTCATCACTGGTTGAGGATCCCACCACATTGTCTTACAGGAGTCTACCCATTGCTATTTAGGGTATACCTGCCCCTGTTCTGTTTCCATAAAAATAGACCAGAGACAGGATACTCTATGTAGAAAAGGAGGTTATTTAGTTCTCAGGATGGGGAATTTCACAGCATGGCACTAGTATTCGCATCGCCTAGTGAGGACCATTCTGGTCACGTCACAGCATGTGGTATGAGATGTGTAGAGGCAAATGGCATGAAACAGGCTTGGAGAAAGAAGTCTTCGCTACCTGCCTCATGTGTATGTGTCTATACCTACATACACACATCTCAACACACTCTCTTAGGAATTAACAGAAATCTGTCAAAGTCTATGATGATCCCTTCTGAGGTCAGTGCCCTCCCCAGCAGTTACCTTGCTGGGACCCCTTCCTCATGGGCGCCATCACTTCTCGTACCCCGCTTTTTTTTTCTTTCTTTTTTTTGTTGGTTTTTTGTTTTGTTTTTTTGAGACACGGTTTCTTTGTGTAACTTTGGAACCTGCCCTGGAACTAGCTTTGTAAACCAGGCTGGCCTCAAACTCACAGAGATCTACCTGCCTCTGCCTCCCGAGTGCTGGGATTAAAGACATGCGCCACCACAGCCCAGCTTGTGCCCAAATTTATAATACAAGACCCTTGGGGGGCAAACCATAGCCAAACTGCAACTGCAGGTGACTGCTAACAGACAGCAACAAGAGTATCGAGCTGGCAGGAAAGTCACCTGACTTCCAGAAGGTTCTGGGTTAGGGTCTATAGCTTTGTACCTGCTTTTTGTCATGGTGCCAGGCAGCCCTGGGTCTTTGCTCTGGTTTATCTCAGAGGGTAAACCCCTCCCTGTCCATCAACTCTCCTCCAGGATCCCAGCCACCTCTGAGATCTTGGGGCTAGACAGGGTAGACGTTGAATTAAAGCCCATGAACAGGAAAGGACTTGCCTAGGGGCTTACCCAGCAAGGGGGAAATTGTACAGTGCCAGCTCCTTTGACTCCAGGCTCAGGCCACAGCAGCCTTGGTTACAGGGTCCTGAGTGAGGTTGCTTTAGAAGACCCCTTCTGTTCTTTGCCATGGATAGTGGAGCTAGTAGCAGAAGGCCAAGGCCAGGATAAGGATTTCCTAATTGTTCAGGTTTATATAACACAGGATCAGTACTTCTTGGGGCCCTGACCCCAGGGCCAGGGTATTGCCTGGATTGTTTGCATAGGACACATTATTTACATACCCTGTATCAGTTGCTCTGTGAGAAACCCTACATGGCCCAGCATATCTCTGGGTGACTCCTGACATACCTCTGCATACAGAAGGCTTGGGGACATGCTTCTCTAAAGAAAGTGGTTGTTGTGTGAACACAGAATTGTCTAAAGACCTCCACATGGGGAAATGTGGCCTGTGGTGATGGAAGAACACTATCTGTTCCACTCTGGGTTTGCCATCTGACCCTGGCAGCAAGACAGTGGCCTCTGAGAAAAGTCAGATACCTATCTGGGGCTAGTATGTCCATCTGTCACCCTTCTAGAAATGCTGGGGCCTTAAACCTCTTTCATGGAAACATGCTTGATGTCTTTCCCAGACATCTATCCGGCTCCCGCCTCAGTACAACTTCGCCATGAATGTGTACGGCCGGGTGAAAGGTCGGACTGGACTGCGGTTGGTAGTCAAAGCTCTGGACCCCACAGCTGGGCAGCTGCATGGCCTTGGCAAAGAGCTCTCAGATGAGATCCAAATTCAGGTAAGGGGCAGGATGGTGGGAGCCACATGAACGGGAGGGAGTTCCAGTGGCCTGAGTTCTAGGATGGGGGCTTTGTGCCATCCCAGCCTCGAGGACCACTTAGGCTACTGAAGAACTGGAGACATCCACCTGCCTGTGATCAGGGAGGGAGGGAGATGGAAAGTAGGATATATAGAAGGTACCAGGGGAGACAGAGATGGAGCTAACTACAGCTCCAAAGAGGAGGGACTTTGCAGCGTGAGAGGAGTTGGTGAATAGTCTGTGCAGAGGTCTGGAAGTTGGCAGTATCTTGAAGTGTTCCAGAAGTGCAGCTTACTCTTAGTTTGAGGTCCGTGAGTATCTTGATATTAGGGACTGCTGACAGGGACACGAGCTTACATGTCTGAGCTCTTTTAATCACCCGTATTTAACAATCACTTCTAGGCTTCCTAATAGAGGCAGGCTTGCTCCTCCCCACTTCTGGCATTGACACATCCAGTGCTTACATGGAACCCACCAGGCAGACCACTTGTGGATGAACCAGAGGCTCAAGGGACAAAGGGCCAAGGCCACACAGGATTGAAAGAGCTGTGTTCTGTGCTGTAGAGAGGGAGGGCCTTTGGCCAACACTGAAATCAGCTCAGTCTGGCCCAGAGATTCCCCTGCCAGAGCCTGTTGCTCCTGTCTGTCTTAGACCTTTCCCTCCTGTGTCTAGGCCCTGTGAGACAGAGAAGTTGGACTGGAGAAATAGTTAGTGAAGGGCTTTGCTATGCAAGTCTGGGGACCTGATCTTGATCCTTAGAACCCATTTTCAAAAAATAGCTAGGTGCGGGCCTAGAGAGATGACTCAGATTAAGAGCACTTGTTACTCTTACAGAAGACCCACGTTTAAGTCCCAATATCTACATGGTGGTTCATAATCATTTATAACTCCAATTTTATGAGATCTGATGCCCTCTTCTGGCCTTTGTGGGTACCAGGCACACACGTAATGCATATACATACGTGAAGGCAGACTACTACTACACATTTAAAAATAAAGCATGATATGGTGATTGTAGTTGTAATTTTAGCACTGGAGAAGTAAAGCTAGGGGGATCCCTAGGGCTTGCTGGCCAGCCAGCCTCACCTAATCTGCAAGCCCCAGGGCAGTGAGAGTCTCTGTCTTTAAAAAGAAGAAAAGAAAAAGAAAAAAGTTAATATTGCCTAATAAATAACATCTGAAGATGACCTCTGACCTCTGCATGAGCCCCCACACAGACATATACTCATGGGCTCACACACATACACATACACACAAGAGGAGTTGATTATTTACCTCTGTAGAGGGTGTTTTCGCTTCAAGTGCATTCTGCTGATGATCTAGGATTCTGTAACTCCTGAACCCTTCTAAGCTGCAAAGAAAAACTAAAGTATCCCCTGATTACCAGGAGAAAGAAAAATAAGTTCACATCCCCTCCTAGAGAAGAAAAGACACCGCTTCCTCCTCATGCATGCTAGGCTCAGGGACGAAGAAGCAGATTTTCAAAGACAGAAACAGATATTCTCCAACTCTTCTTCCCACACAGGTGCACATGCACTTAGAAGCAGACACCTGCACACATACTCACCCAGGGACACACAGACATGTGTCTACACAAAGACACAGAAGGTAACAGTCACATGTGTGTCCAGAGGCACACATACCCAGGTCCTCATGCAGACACTGGTACAGACCCTCCTGGTTAAGCAGAATGCATGACTTATAGGCAGAGTGTAGTAGTTTTGAGTCTGAGTGGTTCCATATCTATTTCCCTTCTTGACAGCCACTGGAGTTGGAGTAAGTCAAGCCAGGGAAGTCCAGCCCAAAGATGTGTTTTATTTGTTGCCGGTATGGTTTTAACACACAGTGTAATCGGCAAATGAATGAAGCCCAGCCTTCCTGCTATTGGAGTTCTACTCCAGTTTACCACAAGGCCACACCATCCCCTGGTGCCTGTCTGACAAGTGCCGTTTACCAAGGTGCTGGTACTGTTGGTGTCCTCACAGTTGATGGTATAATGAGTTCACCTCCATCTAAAATAGGACATGCTTCAAAGGAACAGGAGGAAACCTGCTTGTGGATGTTCCCACTGTGCAGCACAGGTTCCAGTCAGTCAGTGATACCACTCCATGCTCAGGACCACCTGCCTGAGCAAAGATGGCCTCTGATTTTGCCTCAGGTGCCCCTGACACCAAAGTCCCCTGAATCTCCCTGAGGCTGTTTTTCATTCTCCCTTTGGGATGTGCTGCCATTTGCCTTAGGTCTAGCTCCTGGAGACAATGGTCCCAGAACCCACATTGTGGATATGCTGTAGAAGATGAGCACAGAGGTCCTGAGAGGGAGCCTGAGCTGTTCCCCCTCAGAGAACTGCTGCTCGTGTGCTCAGGAGGCCCATCTGGTCTCGTCAGAAACCAGGAGTCCCGTACACAGTGTCAGAATGTGTGTGCTCTTGAGCCAGGCTGGAAGCAGCCTAAGCAAAAGGACTGAGGTGCTAGCAGGCTATATGGAGAAATTTCTCAGAGCGTCTATGAGTGGTGGGGTCAGATTTGGTCTGACATTGTCCTCCCTAAAGGCCAGCCCTCCCTTTCACATCCCATATCTCCTGGGAGGTGCTAAAGGCAACTTCCTGTCTTTCCTCAGTCTTCACTGAGAAAGAGCAGATGCTTAGACTGGATGTGAGTCTGGCTGGGATAGGAAATATGAATCACTCTTCTCTAGGTATTTGAAAAACTGCGGCTGTTGAACCCTGAAATAGAAGCAGAACAAATACTGATGTCACCCAACTCGCTTATAAAGCTGCAGACGAACAGGTATGTGGCTTGGCTCCTGTTTTCTGTGAGGACAAAAGCTGCACTCTCGTCCCATCCTACACACCGTTTGTCAACGTTTGCAGGTGTCCTGGGTGATGTGCTCAAACTGGGGCAGCTTCTGTCTCCCCCTTACCTTTCTGCTCCTTCGTGGCTCTTCTGGATCCCTCTTCTGTTCCCTGTGGCCAAAACCCATTTTTATGAACACTGCTGAACAGTCTTTAAAAGGGACGAAAGCACCAACTTAGAAGTGTTAAATTTTTCAAATGCCCCTGTGTTTTCAAGACTTGCTACTCAAAGTAGAGCCCATGAATTAGCAATAGCAGTGGCACTGGGGAACAAGATAAAATACAAAACTTGGGCTCCACCTCAGCCCTACTGAAGGAAAAGCTACACTTTAACAAAGTCCCCAGGCAGTGTGGGCACATGCCAGTGCTGGTGATGTTTTAAAAGCTGACTGCAAACATGGCTCCTCCTTGGATTCACCAAGGAAGCCTTTCCTAACATGACTGAGACTTGAGTGGCACTTGGTGAGTGGGGGACTCTGGGCCACACAACCATATTGCATGAAGCACTCAGGGCTAATTCAGTCAGAAGTAGCTCAGTAGGAGATGCTATGCTAGGCTCTATGACCACAGAGGTGGAAGACATACAGTGCCTTCAGAGACAGCAGAAGGATGGTGAGAACGTGGTATGTAACCTTCAGGTGGAGCCCAGAGAAGGACTTCTTTGGAGATTTAGGGGAGGAGTGTCATCAATGGAGATGCCTGACCTAGGGGCTTCTTCAAGGATGAATAAGACTTCTTCAGATTACAAGGAGGGAACTGGTAGAAGTTCAGTCAGAGGCTGTAACATTTGCTTAAATTCATTAGAGTGGTTCAGTAGTGCTAGCATAGGTGAGGAGCTTGCAGTGGTTGCTGAAGGTCTCTCCTTGAATAGCATGTTAAGAAGCACATGAAGGGCTGTGAACCCTTCCTTAGCAGTTCTCGCAAATAGAGGCTAGCCCTTGGCCCATACAACTCAACGCCCTCACACTGTCCTCCACTCCAGGCTTCCTCATTTCTTTCTTAAAAAAAAAAAAAAGAAAGAAAGAAAAGAAAACAAACTATCTCTTTTCCTTTTATATTCCAATCTCAGTTCCCACTCCCTCTCCTCCTCCCATTCCCTCCACTTTCCCCCTGCTACCCCACCCCCCCATCCATTCCTCAGAGAGGGTAAGGCACATTGTCTTGAGGAAGTTCCAAGGCCCTCCCTACTTATATCTAGGCTGAGCAGGGTATCCCTCCAAAGATAATTGTCGAGAATTAGCTCTATACGGGAAATAACCAGGCCAGCTTAAAGATAACAATTATATTTTTAATGGTTATAAGGGGAAACTCACACCACAAGAATGGGAAGTACGACTTCCTCTGTGTCTGGCAGAATCGCCCAGAGAGAGAGCGTGCACACACCTGGTCCCTCCCAGTTTTTCTTTCTGGGCTCCAGGTAGCCATGCCTTAACTAGGTGTGATTGGTTAACAGAGCTTCCCCATCAGATAATGGGTTCCAAAAAGCCAGTACAAGCACTAGGGATAGATCCTTGTCCCACTGCCAGTGGCCCAGCAGTCTGCGCCAACCATACAACTGTCACCCACATTCAGAAGGTCTAGTTTGGTCCTATGTTGGTTCCTTCCCTGTCTGGCTGGAGTTGGTGAGCTCCCATTAGCTCAGGTAGACTGTTTCAGTGGGTGTGCCCATCATGGTCTTGACCTCTTTGCTCATATTCTCACTCTTCCCACTCTTCAACTGGACTTTGGGAGCTCAGCCCAGTGCTCCACTGCAGGTCTCCGCCTCTGTTTCCATCAGTTGCTGGATGAAGGTTCTATGGTGACATTTAAAATTGTCATCAATCTGACTACAGGACAAGGTCAATTCAGGCACCCTCTCCTCTATTACTTAGGGCCTTAGCTGGGGTCATCCCTGTGGGCTCCTGAAAATTTCTCTAGTGCCAGGTTTCTTGCTACAGGCTGCCTCATTTCAGTAAGAGAAAATGATTTGCCACAGACATGGTCTTTTTTACAAAGTGTGGTTGATGAAACTGTGGTGTCATGGTTTCCCATCCTGTTGCTTCACCCTTAGGTATGCGCCGTTCTCAACGTTGTGGGTTTTCCATGTTAGCTTCTGTGGGTGACTGATAGGCTGCGTAGCAGCAGCAGCATGAGGTACTGATGAGCCTTAATACCAAGGTCAGAAGCGGCTGGAGTCACAGGTGTGAAATCAAGATAATGCACTGGACTCCTGCCTATGCTCTGGCCCCTCCGTGTGTAGTAAAAACAGATCATCTTGCTTCCCAAAGGGATGGTGCAGCCATTCTGAGCTATCGAGTCCTTGATGGACCTGAGAAGGCTTCTATTGTACACATTGATGAGAAGGGGTTCCTGGTGTCCGGCCCTGGAATTGGGGTATCTACCCTCGAAGTGATTGCACAGGAACCTTTTGGCACCAACCAGACTGTCACTGTTGCTGTAAAGGTAGGATCACCTTTCACCCTGTTTAGGTAAAAGAGCAGAAGGTCAGAGGTGACTCCCCTCCCCCCTTATCTCCCTCTCCTGGGTATAAAAGTGATTCACCCTACAGCTGAGGAATTCTGCCCAGGAATATTTCCAAGAACCACTTGCAGGCAGAGGCCCTGGCTAGACTGTGAGCCATTGGAGCCAAATTTCCTGGAGAGTTATTGATTCCATCTAGCTTGTTTCATAGAAGGGGAAACTGAGGCCCTGTGAAGTCCACAGATAGCTCAAAATCACAGAGTTGCAGTCTTGGCAAGCACGCTGTTGTTCTCCCATTGCACCTGACTGCTGACATTATTCCCACATTTACTATTGAGCTGCTGCCCAGATCAGTGCAGTACCTGAGCATGCTTAGTTCTTTCTGGCATGAAGTATCCTCATTACCAGACATGCAAATAATTGCATCAACTCTGAGAACATAGTCGCTCATTTTGCAGCAGGGAAACTGACTCTGGGTGACTCACTCAAGGCTACACAATAGCTCTGGACTGTGTTCACTATGCCCAAGGACTTCTCATATTCTGTACCTACCAGGACCAGAGACCTACTCCTTGGGCATCCCTTTCTCATTGCTACCACCTTCTGAGTCCTAGAAGACAAAGTGCACTCAGTCACCGGATGCTTTGTAGCTTATTTTGTTTAGTGGGCCTGGCAGATGCCACCCACCTACTTTTTGAGTGACAGAAAGTACTAGGTTGTTCATCATATCCTGACCCTACAACAGCCCTAGTGGGCTTTGGACTTTGGCCAGGTAAGGGATTCTTGTCTGGAGTCAGGATAAATGTTTACCCACCTTTTATGGGACTGTGGTTCAGAGATGGCTCTAGAGACCCACTGTTGGCCTTCATCAGCACCCCTATACGCAAGTGACACCCCCTCTCCATCCAGTGGGCATTGCTTCTACTTCAGATACCCTGAGAGCCAGCTCTTCCCATGATTCTGACAATTTACAGTTGCAGCCCAGAGGGTGGATGTTCTTGCCATATGACCCATGACCTAAGGTTTCAGTCATGGATCCTGGCTCACCTGGGTCTTTTAGAAGTTGTGTGATGAAAACTGTGTCACTAGGTAGGGACTCTAAGAAGAAAGGTCTTTCTTCTTCACACCCTGAAGTTAACCCACCTCTTAAGTGTCTCTGAGATAGTGATACCTGCATGATGTCCTCCAGGTGTCTCCTGTTTCATACCTGAGGATCTCCATGAGCCCAGTACTGCATACTCAGCATAAGGAGGCGCTGGCAGCTCTGCCTTTGGGGATGACTGTGACCTTCACTGTCCACTTCCATGACAACTCTGGAGATATCTTCCATGCTCACAATTCAGTCCTCAATTTTGCCACTAACAGGTAGGGCATTTCCTCATTTCTCATAGGGAGGCTGTTCTTGGTCGTGTCTGGATTTCAGATTAAGTCCAGATGGGTAGTGAAAAAAGGCAGACACCATGGGACGATGGTTGAAGGGTTGGCATACTGCACTCACTACACAGGCCAGACCTGGAAGCAGCAGGTCCCATCAAGAGGCAGAGGGAGTGAGGCCTTTGTTTATGTGTGGCATGAACTGTTAGGTGAGGATGGTACCTAATGGGCAGGAAGCAGAACACACCTCCTGAGAGCTGAGCTGAGAGTGTGGAAGGGAAGTGCAAGGAAATGTGAGCAGCTGCAGTCAGTCTGGTCCTGTCCTCAATGGATGGAGAAGAACAAGGTGCATGCCCCACACTACGTGGGCACATGATTAAGAAGCCATTGTCACTGACTACCTGCCCGCAGGCCAGCTGCCATATCTTTCTGGTTTCTCTCCTAGCCCCGTTATAGATGCCCAGTGAGATCAAGCCATTTACCATGAGCTACATAGCTAGGAAGTGAGGTTTGAATACCATATTTATCCAGCTCCAAGCATGATTTTCTTTCTAATCCTTGCTGCAGCCCCAGTCCTGCTGTGAGGATGGAGAGGGTGACAAGAGGACCCAGGCTTCAATGTGGCCTGCCCAATGTCTGAGTCTACTAGCTAGCAGTGACTCTCAGAGTGTGGTCCCTAGTCTGGCACCAGCATCCTCTGGGATTGTTAGAGCTATATTTCCACAGGGCTCAGAACTCCATGATTTTAAAGTTTGATGGTCACTGCCCTGGGGCATTACAGAGGTTCGAGGGGGACACTTTGGCTGAGGGTGGAACTTTTTGAGCTATCCAGGTGTTAGTTACTATTCCAACTTGGGCTTCCCATGGGCCTGAAAACACTTGTGTTGCTTTTAGCTAAGACTCCTGAAGGACAAGTATAAGGGGCATTGCATGGCAGGAGCCTGAGCAGGAAACCTGTTTGCAAACCTGGCTTTGATCTTTGTGGGTCCTCAGTCTGACCATGTAGCTCATCTCTCTGAGGCTCTCCCACCTCGTCCCATCAATGAGAGTGGTCATGAGTACCTCTGGGTGACTATGAGGCTCTGCACCTAGTACCATCTGTCTGTCTGCCCTGGGGGAGGTAGAACCCAGGTCTTACTGCCCTTAGCCATACCACAGAAGTTACTTTGGCCTTGTGTGGCAGGCGCACCTGCTTGGGGTCAGCATCAAGGCCATTGGGGAGATCTAGTCAGACAACCCTCACTCCTGCCTATCTCGATCTCACCTCTGGCATCCTTCACCATGAGGGTTGAGCAGGTGTGTTAGGAGTGCCGTCCCACTGCCAGCCTTGTTTAATTCCCATAGCAGATGCCATGTCCATCCTTGTTCCTGCTTCACTGGAGGAGGCGGACAGTGCAGAAGTATTTGAGCCAGCCACACAGTGAAAGGCAGCCTGTATCTCCTTAACAGGTCCTCTGTGGTTCATTTTCCTCCTTGGGCCTCTGCTTCCCTTCTAAGTATGAGGATGATGATGCTGGCAGATCCCTACTGGGTGCTGTGGGGTGTGTCCCAAGAATGACAAGGAAGGGTGCATCAAGTCTGTGCCCCCTTCAGTAGAGTCCCATCTAGGACCTCAATCAGCCCAGTGTTGCTCAGTAGGGAACCGGGCTGCGTATTTCTCTATACTTCCCCTCTGGCTTCTCATCTGAGTGTCAGCCCTCCTTTCCCTTGTTTCTAGAGATGACTTTGTGCAGATTGGCAAGGGTGCCACCAACAACACCTGCATCATCCGCACAGTCAGTGTGGGCTTGACACTGCTCCGTGTGTGGGATGTAGAACATCCAGGCCTCTCTGACTTCGTGCCACTACCTGTCCTACAGGCCATCACCCCAGAGCTGTCTGGAGCTGTGGTGGTGGGTGACATCCTCTGTCTGGCTAGTGTTCTCATTAGCCTGGGAGGTAAGAGGGATGTGACTGGTTCATGCTAGGATATGGTACCTCAGGAAGTGCTTGGTACCACACCACAGGAAGTGTGCAGGTGGAACCTAAAGGATGCTCAGAGGTTGCTGCCTAAAGGACACATTCAACCTGCCATTTGGCAATGCCTGTTCATTTGTGGCTACATAGCAGTGGAGATAGTATTCCACTGTTTATTGTCTGGTGGTTTGCAGCAAAGTCTGCCAGCCCCTCTCCTGGAATAGCACTGCCCAGTAGAAGTTTTTACTGTTGTGGACATTTCCTGTATGTATACTGTTACTCAGTTGCCTCCACAAGTCATGCTTACTGAGTGGCTAGTGCTACATACAAACAGCGTGGCTCTGGGACACCTGAGCAGAAAATGAGTCCCCATACCCCTGTAACTCAAACATGGACACTCGCTTTTCTCCCGGCTGGTTTCCTTTCTTTAGTCTCATTAATTTACTTCCACAGGATATTAAATGGTAGCTGGGTGTGTTGGCTCATACCTGTGATCCCAGCCTGGGTTAGCATAGCCTACAGTGAAACCTTGTCTCAAAAAGAAGAAAGGAAGGAAAGAAGGAAGGAAGGAAGAAAAAATAACTGCTGTAGATAGAATGAGGTTATTGAATTTTTGTTGTTTCTTGGGTACAAAGTGCTATGTGACACAGTACCTAGGATCTACTTTTCTAAAGATGCATTTAAAATGTTAGCATACTATTATCAAACTATTACTAAATCAAACATTTACAGAGTAAATTTGACTTATTTTATCCAGGTATCAATTTTGTGAATATTCAGTTGGTTTGGGCTGGTATTATTATTATTATTTATTATTATTTGTTAGGCTTATTTATTTTTATTTTATGTATATGAGTGTTTTGCCTGCTGCTGGGAACTGAACCTTGATCCTCTACAAGAGCACTAAGCATTCTTAACCACTGAGCCATCTCTCCAGCCCATATTTCATTTTATCAACACACCAGCAGTGAGGTCTACTCTGTTTCTAAAGAGGAACTGATAGTATTGGAGGGTGACAAGGACCCAGAGATATAGCACCCAGCCCATCCCAGGACAGGGAATTGGGAAAGCTTCATGTAAAAAACAGATCCCAGATGGGAAGGTATGGGCAGGAGGAGTCAGTGCCCCCTGAGAACAGGTGCAAAGGGATAGCTGCAGGAGGCCAGAGCTAAGAAGGTAGGAGGATCACTTCAGAGGTAGCCTATGTGGGTTCCTCTATGAGGATGGAGACCCTCACAAGCAGAGGGGCTAGGGGAGGTGGGTTTGGGCTATGGTGTCCAAATGTGAACAAGATGAATGATATCTGGGCTTATTCTCCCAGGTATTTCAGGGACCTGGAGCTCCTCAGCCAATAACATCCTCTACATTGACCCCAAGACTGGTGTGGCTGTGGCCCGAGATGCAGGGTCTGTGACTGTTTACTATGAGATTGCTGGACATCTGAAGACCTTCAAGGAGGTAGGACTTGAGGGCAGGCAAAGGCAATTGTAGCCAACATTGTTGGAGGCAGTAAGAGCCTTGGTGTGTATCTGTAATTAGGCTTGGAGACACATGTTTGCAATCCTAGCACTTGGGAGGCTGAGGCAGGAAGATGACCATCCTGGCCATCATTTGTACCCCCACCACATCACAGTATTATGCCCCTTGGTACCAGAATCTGCTCATGATCAGATCTCTTTACACAAAGGCATAAGGCCTTAGCACCTCCTGTCTGTTTTTATTTTGTTTTGTTTTGTGGTCTTTTGTTTGTGTGTCTGTTTTGAGATAGGGTCTTACTGTATAGCACAGGCTGGCATTGAACTGAATCTCCCAAGTGCCTGTGTTCCAGGTGTTTGCCACTTCCTATATGGATGAAATCACCTCTGATGACTTAAAAATAACTAACTGATGCTACTTCGTGTGAGTGATTGTTAGCCTGTTGCTTAGTAAACGCCTGTCCCTGCTCAGTACACATGCACTTTTTCCCTAAATATTTTTGATCTTCTGTTGGTTGAATGCAACTGAAATCCAAACTGCCAAAGCAGCAGGTACAAAGGCTAGCTGTACCTCTGATTCCCTTTTCTTTAAGAAACAAATAACCAGTCCTCCTGCCAGAGCTGTCTGCAGCTGTCAAGATCTAGGAGAATCAACCACCCACTAAGTGTGAGATGGGAACCAGTCCCCTGTTCATCCCAAACATCCCTCTCATGTCCAAACCAACACGAGGAGAGAGATCTGATTGATTGATCCTACTCACCCACCAACACCCACGCTTGTCTGGCACCCAGTGTAGCCATGCAGCCACAGGGGTGAGCATTTCCCTGAAGGAAGGGTCAGGCCATAGGATGGGCACTCCAGTGATTTGGTGTCACCAGCAAAGTTAAACTTCCCCCAGTAAGTCACCTTTGAGTCTTTATGAAAGCAAAGAAAACCTTTCTTTCCAGCCGAGAATGAATCAATGAGCCTAGTCTGGCTGAGTTCCAAACCTGTCTCATTTTTAGAGCCAGCGTGTGCTTTGTCGAATCCAGCAGTTTAACCTAAGAGTTTGCATATTTAGTGCTGCTGTGGTTCAGGCCAGTGGCTGCATATAGAGGCACTCTGATTAATAAAGCTCTGCTTCCCAAGAGAGGCCTCTAAGAATGGCCAGGAGAGGGGCCAGCAGGCGCCAAGGTATATAGGGTTTGGGGTGACCTGGATCATAAGGTACAGGACTTAAGGTCTGGCATTATGGGCAGATCAGGAAATGCTCAAGAGGCTGGGAAGCTGGGTGCAGTAGTTTAAGAGTGGTCTCAGCTGGGCATATGCCTGCAATGTCATTTCCTTGACAGGCTGAAATTGTAGCAGCCTATGGAGTTTTAGGACAACCTAGGCACTCTCTAGTGTCTGTGAGTGTCACACTGTCTATGTTCAAATCTAAGATCAGCCACTGGACAAGTTCCCCCTGTGTCCAAGGGATGGAGACCACACTGTGATTTAGCATAATGAACTAACATGGGGCGGGGCAAATCAAATGGCACTTAGTGTCTCACAAGTGTTTGCTCCATCCGTGTTTGTTGCTTCTGTTCCTATTGGGGATGGGGGGCGGGAGTAGAGTGGTAGCTTACTTCATACTACGCTGTAGGAAAGGCCCACAAGAAGAGTTCCCAGTATATTTGCCCGTACCCAGAAAGGGTGGCCAGCTTTCTAGCTGCAGAGGGGCATGGACCTTCAGGCCTTGCAGAGGGTGATAGAGGGATATCCCATGGAGGGAGGTCTGCAGAGGGGATAGCATGTGCCCAAGGGGTATCAGGAGCAGAGGTGATCTGAGCTGCAGGTGAGGTCATGAAAAATACCCAGCACAGGCCAGCATACAATCAGCACTCAGCACAACTGCCTCATTCCCCTAGATAGTGGTCAGCACCCCTCAGAAGATTGTGGCCCGTCGCCTCCACTCTGCTCAGACCAGTATCCAGGAAGCCACAGCCTCCAAAGTGACTGTCAGCGTGGGAGACAAGAGCTCTAACCTGCTTGGTATAGAACGAGTGGGCTCTGGTGTTTGGGCTTACCTTGCCAGGTTTGGAGAGTGGGGAGTAGGATCTGTGCCCTTTGGGTGGTTTCATCTGTTTGGGTTTTTTATTGTTTCATGGTGTTGGGAATTGACCCCAAGGCCTTAACACACCACAGACACATGCTATAACACCGAGCCACAACCCAAACTCTACTTTTCTTACTCAGACTCACCCCTAACTCCAGAGAGAGACCATTTAGCCCCAGCTCATCCACTCCTTGCAGCTTTTAAGAGATTCGAGGCCTCCATGAGCTGAAGTGGTAAAGACGCCTTCCTTAAGAGCTCAGCTCCAAGACATGCCTGCGCTGAGTCAGAGCTGTGATTGCAGCCCTAGGGCATGAGGCAGAGCAAGCCGCAGTCCACCCGTGTTGCTGATGGTGGAAACTAATGACATCGCAGACTGGTGGCTGGTTTTATTTTATAATTACCTCTCCCAAGTCATGCATAGAACATTCCATCTCACTCTTGCCTATGACAGCCCTGGACAGCAAGTGCCAGAAACAAATACATCGATACAGATTTTTTTTTAACCACTTAACAGATGAATCAAGTTCTACCATTCTTATTGTGATTAATGGGGCACACTCACGACTTCATGGAAATGCTGTTTTCCTCTTTTAGTACAAGTAGGAAAATACTCTGCTGTTGCCAAAATTATGTGCAGTGTGTGTTTATGGAGAGCCTTTGCCCTCTCAGTGTTCAGAAGCAATTGACCAATGGTCACTCTCCTTGCTGACTGCAACAGGGCCACACAACAGCAGGTTGCCTGTCACTACACCCTCTGTGCGGACTCAGCACCCATGCTGAAATTCCCACCTGAAGTGGCCCTGGCATTCAGAGTAGCCCAGCCTGTTGATCAGGATCCTTAGCTTTAATGAAAGGCATGTTATTTTTGCCAAGCTTGTGGACTCCTGAGCTCCCCCGCTGCATGGGAATAATATGGGACTGGTCCCGTTCATGCCTGCCCAACCTCCATAGGACCTGTTTCTCATTTTAGGTTGTTATGGTGTGGTGGCCATGTGCTTGGTCAAGCCCTTCTCACCTGATCATTGCCCCCAACCCTGTGCCTTTAGGTGAGTGCTCCCCTGCCCAGCGAGAAGTCATTGAAGCCTTACACCCAGAGTCCCTCATCAGTTGTCAGCTCCAATTCAAGCAAGATGTCTTTGATTTCCCTGCGCATGATGTCTTCACAGTGGAGCCAGGATTTGATGCTACCCTGGGTAAATTTGCAAAGAATTGAAAATGCAGTGAGTCTTCTGGATGAGAGTCTAGGGTTGGTCATAAGTGTGCTTCATGATGCCATATGTCCAGACATGCAGAGGTTGCTGGGAGTCCAGCCTAAGACTGCTGCCACACCATAGTTATAGCCTAAGACTGATACCATACTCTGTTGCTGCTCTAAGAGGGAGTAGCCTTTGGCAGAGCTCAGCATCAAACCCAGGCTGGAATCTTTTTCCATAATCCCACCACTCAGTTTTGGATAGAGACTGGCCCTTCTAAACTCCCCTCTTTAGACTGAGGATGACAGTGCCCTGCCCTGCCCTACTGCCTACATAGAGCAGGTGGGAAGTGATAGTCATGGCTGGATTCGAGCATGCTGGAACTTAACTGCTTCACAGTTCAGGACACTAGAGTGGTTGGGCTGACGACCAGCACTGTTGGCCGTGAGCCTGCCTGGCCCACTGCATGGCAGGGGTTGCTGCTGGCCGAGAGAGTGCAAATGTATCCCAAGGGCACATGCAGTGTCTCACTCAGCATCTAGCACAGAGAAAGACCTTACTGAGCTAGGAGGTTAACAGTCTTCCAGCAGTCTATAGTTGCTGTCATTGATGGAGTACAGCTCAGGTGTCCAGATTCCAGGCAGCCCAGCTGCCCGAGGCCCTGCTTTTTTCACCTGGCTTATCTGCCTTGGGCCAAGTACTAAGGACAGGACAGAACCCAGACAGCCAGTGTCCAAAAGGCCTCCTGCTACACTTGGAATCAGCTCTTTCTTCGCTCATAGTCCAGGGTTGGATCATGTGTCTGTTTTCCATTATTTGCCTTCCTTCTAAGCCAGGCTGGCTGGGGCTTGAGCTGCAGAGCTGGACCCATAATGATCCCTTCCCCAAGAATACTATTCAGAGGGAACCCTCATGCACAGAAGATTCTGAGAGAGTGAGAGGCCTGTTGTTCACTGAGCAGGTGACCAGGCTGGCCCAGCATCTCTGAAGGGGCATTCCTAGAAGGCCTCCTGGAGGAGGTGACTTCTCAGCTGACTCCCAAGTATGCCTAGGAGTTTCCCTATCAGAGAGCAGGGAGTCTGTGCACACAGGAGAGGAACACGTCTTCTCTCCACAGGCCAGTACCTCTGCTCGGTTACTATGCACAGGCTGACAGATAAGCAGCTGAAGCACTTGAACATGAAGAAGACATCACTGGCGGTCACGGCCTCCATCCCCAGCAGCCCTACTGCTCTAGAGAAGGTGGGAGCTGAGCTTCCCTTCAGTCCAGGGCTCTATGCCAACCAGGCAGAAATCCTTTTGAGCAACCACTATACCAGCTCCGAGGTCAAGGTCTTTGGTGCTGTGGAGATTCTGGAGAACTTGGAGGTAAGCAGCTGTGGGGGCTTCCGGTCAGGGAAGCCAGAGGCTGAGATTAGGGCTAGGATTTAGAGTTAGGGCTAGGCTTTAGGTTTAAAACTAGGGTTTAGGGTTATGATTAAGGTTTAGGGTTAGGGCTAAGGTTTGGGGTCTAGGGTTATTGCGAGGGCTAGGGTTTAAGGTTAGGATTAGCACTAGGGTTAGATTGGGGCTTGTAGGTAGGAATATGTTTAAGATGTGTTTGCAGACTGGGGTTGGTAGTAAAGGTTAGATTAAAGAATATAAGATGTGTTAGAGGTTAGAGTCAGTGGTTTGCGTTAGATTTAGATTTTAGAGTTAGTGGTTAGTGTTAGAGTTAGATCCTAAAGTTAGGTTAGAGCTTAGAGTTAGGAAGTAGGACCTGGATCTAGGATTCAGAGGTAATAGCTAGGGATTAGGGTTATGGTCTTAAGTTGTATTTGGAGGGTAGATGTTGGTGTTAGGGTCAGGTTAAAAGTTGGGGTTAGAGTCAGGTGGTGGTAGTGCACACCTTTAATACCAGCACTCTGGAGACAGAGGCAGGTGGATCTTTGTGCATTTGAGGCCAGCCTGGTCTACAGAGCAAGTTCTAGGACAGCCAATCTACACAGAGAAACCCTGTCTCAGAATTAAAAAAAAAAAAATGAGGTTGAAGGTTGTGGTTCGTGTAGGGTTAGATCAGGAAAGACCCTAAAGAAAAGGAACATGTGGGCTCTGGGCTCAGGCTCCTCAAAGTTAAAATATAATTAGAAATTTAATTTAAAAAATTGAATTTTGAAATAATTTTATATGTTCCTTATTGTATAGTACTGTAGAGTCCTCTGCTCACTCTTTCGGGTTTCATTTTCTACTTCAGAGAGTCAGTCTTGTCAAGACAACACATGCATAGAATATGCTTTGTACAGTCAGCATGGGAGCTCATCCCAACAGGGGATAAATACCCTGCTCCATGTGGGGATGGGCCTCTTCTCTCTGTGCCTTGCTGCTTCATCATCATCTTCCTCCTTCTTCAGACTGATGCATGACTGGTCTCAGGCTTCAGTCCAGAATGCCCACAGGAAGAGCTCTGATGTGTAGATGGAGGAGTTTAGGGGCCCTGTTTCCTTCTTCTCTCATCTTGCCATGGTTAACTACTCATGAGAGATGAGGGAGAAGTGTATAGTTGCTGTGTATATAGCAACTATATATAATTATACAGTCTGATGGACTGCGGATGCTGTTTCATGGCAACTTGGTGTTAGGTGCTACTTTGGGTTGGTAGCATTTTTGTGCTTAACTAGAATTCAGTAATATTGATCATGTCCTCCTTACCAAACCCCAAATGTGGGTCATGCTTCCAGGTATCAGAGCCCACCTGGTCCTGGGAGCAAAGTTTCGCAAGTGTGGTTAGAAAGGCATGTCCAGAGATGAGCTGGGCACCTGCAGTCCCACCTGTGGTCCAGCCTCTGCAGAGCATGCTTCCTCAACACTGCCTTCTTCCCAGGTGAAATCCGGATCCCCAGCCGTGCTAGCCTTCGTGAAAGAGAAGTCGTTTGGGCTGCCCAGCTTCATCACGTACACTGTTGGTATCTCGGATCCCACGGCTGGCAGCCAGGGCCCTCTGTCCACTGCTCTGACCTTCTCCAGCCCTGCCACTAACCAGGCCATCACCATTCCAGTCACTGTGGCCTTTGTGATGGATCGTCGTGGGCCTGGTCCCTGTGAGTCATGGCTGAGACATCCACTGACCCAGACCTGGGCAGGGAGAAACAGGCCAGAGGCCTTGGGTGTTGGCGGGCACCTGTAGTGTGAAAGTTGGAGGAGTAAACACAGAATGTCTCTCAGAGTGGCAGGCTTCTGCTGTCACAGACACCACACGTTACCTCCCATATCCCCAGTCCTCAGCAAGGTGCTTGCTCAACATCCTACCATGACACCATCTCCCCCAGTGGTCCCCGAGATCTATTTGGTCTCTCCTGTTCATTTATGACTCGCCTCCCCCTGTGCTTCCTGCTATAACGCTAGCAGCCTCCTACCTGTTTCTGAAACACAAGGCCCCCTACCTGAGTCATTGGCATCTTCATTTCCTCTGCTTACGATGCCATTTCCCTTAGACAACCCATTAACCAATGTCCTCAACTGCTGCAGACTATCTTACAGGTATCACTTCTTAATTGGCGCAGATTAGAATCTCACTCCCAGACATGTGTTGACCTATGTAGAAGTAATGTTATTCACCACTGGGACTCTTGCCCGGCTCTCCCCAAGAAGTCCAGTGAGGATGACACTTAGCTCAGGGTCCCCCTGATACCACTTCTTACCCAGATGAGTACAAGACTTATCCCATAGTCACTGAGGTTTAGATCCTGCACTTTGGCCACCTGAGGGCATGCAGAGGGTAGAACTCTCTACCCTTTGGGACAGGGTATAGATCAAAGGGGCCAGTATCCAGGGGAGGACCCTGTAGTCTGGTATCAGGGTGGTCTCCACCTGAGCATACTTGGGGACAAGTAGAGTGTAACACTGACAGATAGGTGTCAGGGACCTGGGACCCAGGCCACTCCACAGAGGTGGGTGACTTTGGGGCAGAAATGCCACCTACTCCCATTCTGGGGCTCTTGGCAAGGAGTCAGGGGTTCCTATCCGTGGCTTCTGGCCCAACAGTCCCTCATGGTCTAAACCTACAGGGCATTTTTCAAAACTGCTCTTCTTGCTTTGGGGCAGAAAAGGCACTAAAACCTGATTTGCCAAGTGGGTATCTAAGGACATTTCCTGGAAGGAACCTTAGTTTGAACAGATGGCCCAAGGAACAAAATAAGATGCTGCCTTTGTCTGGACACCTTGTCCTCATATCTAAGTTAGGCTTGCCCCTGCATCCCAGGCAGTGTGGCATGGACCATGCATACATCTAAGGAGCAAAAGAACTTAGTGGGACCCAGCTATGGCCCAGGTGTTCTCATGTCTGTCTTTCCCTGATGCAGATGGAGCCAGCATCCTGTCACACTTCCTGGACTCCTACCAAGTCATGTTCTTCACCTTCTTTGCCCTGCTGGCAGGGACAGCGGTCACCATCATAGGTGAGGCCAACCACATATCCATTCTTACACCCTGCACCCTCTCACCCTGCCTAGTCTCACCAGCCTGTGCTCTTGCAGCTTACCACACAGTGTGTGCACCCCGGGAACTTGCTTCACCCCTGGCTCTCACACCCCATGCCAGCCCTCAGCACAGCCCCCACTGTGAGTACTCTGGCCACAGGCACAGCCTGGAGAGCCTCCACAAGAGTCACCTCCTGGGGTAAGGGTGGGATCCAGACCCTGAACCCTAGTCCCAGCAGCCTTGTCAAAGCACAAGGGGTAACTAGACCCAACGACAGATGTGGCGGGGGAGAAGGGTGTCACATGGACTCAGATACTAGTCCTGACTCAGAAGGCTTAAACCCACTCCTTTAAGTAGTCTTTGATTCTGGTGGCCTAAGGTCTTGGTCACCTTGTGCAGCTCCTGGGGCACCTCTCTCCGAGTCTCCTGGAACTGTGCAGTGTCCTACTCATGCAGCTATGCCCAAAAGCCCTTTGTCTCCTGATTCCCATTTTGTAGTCTGATGCCTGTGTCTGCTCATCTCAATGTTACAGGGTTTTGGACAGGGGACAATTTTATGGCCAGGAGTCCTGACCTTGGGAGACAAAATTCCCAGTATGCCCCAGAATCAGAGCTTCTTTCTGCTACCTCTGGTCTTTAAGGCAGGACTCCTGAATGTCCCAGCATGCTGGGTGCTGTCTTCATGACTCTGGCTTGTCACACAGCTGTTCTGCTGCAATCTCTCGCCCTTTCTGACCCTTTCTCCCAGTATTCACTGGAGTCACTGTGGGGTCTTTGTACCGTCCCCCAAAGGACCCTCCACTTGCCTCCCAGTCCTTGTTACTACAGCATTGTGCCCAAGAGTCTGGTCCTCCAATCCTCTTGGAGAGGGAACACTGCGTCCTGAGAGCCATCCAGACTCTGAGCTCAGGAAGGCAGGGTCATGCTCCAGGCTGAGTGAATATATGGAGTCTTGGTTCCAAGAATCATTTTTATCCACTTTCAAAAACCCCACATACCCCTGTAAAACTCATCCACAGCCCCCACAGGACTGGCCCACTCAAGCACATAGATTCCTCATTGGAGTCAGACTTCCTCAGGTGGGAATCAGGAAACAGAAGACTGCTGGGTACAGTCTTCTCAACTCAGGTTGAACAATATTGTTTCCATGTCTCCCCTACCCCTGTCAGTTTCTCTCTACTGTCTCAGGAGCCAGCTGTCCCAAATACAAGCCCCTGGCATGCTGCAAGTACTTAAATCTTTATTTTGTCCAACGAGTGTGGTGGGGATATTGGCTCTTACTCCTCCATGCTCACTTCCCCTTTTCTCCCTAGATCTTGTCTCATCGCCTGCCACTTTCAACACATCGCCTCCTGGTCGCAAAGCCAGTCCTTCCTCGGGGCTCTGGAGCCCAGCCTATGCCTCTCACTAGCCAGTATTCCAGACTGTTGTTGCTGCACAGCTAAACTGACACCACAATGGGTCACCGTCATGTTCACACTGGGCCCTGGACCATCCTCACTGCCCTGGCTGTGCTGAGCCACTGTCTGAATCACAAAAGCAAGGGTTTTTAATTTGTTTGCTTTTAAATCTCCTTCCCAGTCTTGATAGCTGGGGCTTCCTGGCTCCCTCCTTCCCATGTGGCTTGCAGGATTTGGGGTGTTGCTTAGTCTGGCATTTGTCCTGCTCACGGGAGCTCACTCTGTGCACATGGCTTTGAGTAACTGGAAGCTGTTTCTACCTTGTCTATAGATGATGTCACTGTAGCAATCTCAGGGAAAGGGTATTCTCATTACTCCTTGGGTTTGTATGGTGCTGGGCATGGAACCCACGGTCTTATGCCTGCTAGGCAAGCGCTTGTCCGCTGGCACTCACACACACAAGCAGGCAGACATGTTCGTACACACATGTGGCAGCCCTTTTGTGTGTGTGGGGTTGTTTTGTTTGTTTAGGTTTTTTGCTTCATGAAAACCTACTCTTCTCCTTGTCCTACTGCTGCTAGGAAATATGGGGGAAAGCAGGTGTGGGTGTCCCTAGGGTGTCTCCTGGACTATGCCCAGAGCTCTGTTCTATCTGAGCCTTCTTAACTGTGAGAATCGCTGAGCTTCAGCAGAGTGGCCCTCAATTCAGACCTCTGTGAGGGCTTCAGTCTCGATTTGCGGCAAGAGAGCTCTGGTCCCTGGCATGTTGAAGCACCTTTGGTTCTCTCTGGGGGACTTGGGAATAGCCAGTGCATCTTCAGCCGTACCCTACAGCTGCTAGCAGAGTCTTCTGATCTGTGGGTTTGTTCTGAGAAACTGCTGTAAATTGTGCAGCACAGAGACCCAGTGTGACCTGTTCTCCTGTCATGGAAGACACCAATACAGTACCTCAGCAGATCTGAGCCATCACCCACTCGCCCTCCTCCCCTTCTTTTCTGCCACCAGCACTCCCCTAGCTGGCCCAGGGACAGAAGAGGATACCATGGGAAAACAATTCCTGCTCATGTCTAAACTCAGGGACATGGCCACTCTGCTCAGGTCCAGCTCCTGTAGCACTGTCAGAGAGAGCCGGAGACTTGCCTCCACATGGATGGATATGGGCACCACATCACCAAGAGCTCAGTTGGCCTTTGAAGGCCATGTGCGATCCCTTGCATCCTTTGCGGCTGGGCCACATGATGGACTTTTTTGGAGCTGGGGACAGTGGATTTGTGCCCAACCTGCCACTCAGTCTCCCACTGGAGCTGTCATGGAGCCTTCCCTGCGTTTGTTTAATAAAGTTCTGTGTAGTTTCTTAAGGGTCTGGTAGTTCCTGGGGTGCTGACTCCTGCCTGAGTGTCTACTGTGACTGGTGACCTGTTTCTAATGGTGCTCTTCCTTCCTTTCTGGCTATGGGGCCTCCCTTCCTACCCCAGAGACCAGAGGTAGCAGCAGGACCTTATCTGCAGGACAGCATAGCCCCCTTCCATCCCCATCCTGCCGTCCTCTTAGGAATCAGTCACTCTACCATCTCCTTCCTTCCTCCATTGTCATCTGAAATTTCTGACTCTGGGCCTTAAAATAGCTTTTCCCCATCCTGCCCACTCAGGACTGTTTCCAAGACCTTGACCGCCTCTGCCTCCCTCTCAAAGGACCAGCTCTCTGCCGCCCTGATTGCTCTTCTCCCCACCCAGGCACCCTTGGTCTCACCTGCCTTTTTGGAGCTCTCACAGGCCCAGCCCTAGCCAGGTACTAGCCCTGCCACATTCTTCTTCTATGGGAGTGAGTAATGGTGTCGTTCTCATAGCTCCCCAGGACACTCTACATGAGATTTAGAATGTGGTCAGCAGTATCAAATGCCAAGTAGATACTGTACTTACTGTACATGTGCCTGCCCGTGCAACACACATGATGTTGGTGTTGCGCTTAGATAAGACCTCTCTGAAACACAAGGTGGCTGCCCAGATCCAGGCAGCACATCATATCCAGACATGGCAGTGTCCAGAAGAACAGAAAGAAACTCTCCTGTCTCCTAAGGACCAAAGGCAGTCTTTTCAGGGCCCAGCAGGCAGTTTGAGGGCCTCTAGATATCAGGAAGCTGACCACTGGCTCTTCCTAGACGGAATAGAAAGGTTGCAGTGTCTTCCAGTCACCTTTGTTCCTGAGGGTACCGAGTTTCTTCTCTCTGCCACACGAAAGTGCTGGCCATTAAGGTTCTTCTCCCCAGGGGCCAGCAGCCTTTCAAAGCACATTGGGGGAACACAGCCAGACCTCTGTGATAGTAAACCTGACTGGGCATGCTGACAACCCAGAGAGACCCACATAGCTTGACTGGGCTCTCAGCTGAGCAGCTCTCACTGCCTGAAGGTGCCAGAAGATGCTTTTAGCACCAAGGATACAGAATCGCAGAAAGGTGTTTTTCTCTAGAATTCTTAAGTTTGAGCATTAACCCTCTAAGTTTTGCTCTTTGCCTGCCTGCTCACCTGTTGGACAGATTTGAGCTCTTAGTTTGCTTCCCATTGCTGTGATAAAGCACCATGAGTAAAACCAACTTGAGGAGGAAAAGGTTTATTTTGTTTCTAGGAAAGAGTCTATCATGGAGGGATGTCAGGGCAGGAACTTGAGCCAGGACCCTGGAGGAGAGACCATGGAAGAACGATGCTTACTGGGCTTGTTTTCCAGGGCTGCTTCTTTATTCAGCCACATACCACATGCTCACGTTGCTCCCTCCACCATGGGCTGGTCCCTCCCACATCATCGATCAAGAAAGTGGCCCCACAGACTTGCCCACAGGCAGTCTGATGGAGGCGTGTTCTCAAGGATTCCTCTTCCCAGATGACCGGCTTGTGTGTGTTACATTGACACAAAACCTAAGCAGCACACAGGCTGGCTGGAAACCCTTCATCTTGAGTCTGAAATGTGGGCACAGGTTGAGTCGTAGGATATATCTGGAACCTGGAGACAGCACAGGAGTGCAGGGCAGTCTCACCGTGGTTTCCACTTTACCAGTAAAGTGCCTTTTGCAGAAGGCTTCAACAAGAAGCAGGTGGCAGACTGTATTCTCCTTTCCATCCTGTTAGCCTCCCTGTATGGCAGCCTCTTCAGAGAATGTTTGAAAGTCTTGCTACCCAAAGAAATTACATGTTGCTCACTTGGCTTTCATTAACATACATGGTAGGTAGGCATAGCAAGAATCTGTTTGAAGGTTCTAAAATGGACAGGAAGATAGAATGGGCATATGGGTCTCATGTGTTCCCTCCCCATCCCATGAGCCCAACTGCAGACAGTGCCTGGGAAAACAAGGTGGTTGCCCATAGCACCTGGCAGCACGTGGCTGCTGAGGAAGACCATGTGCCCAGAAGGGAAAAGATTTTAATTTATGAAACAGTTCATCCAATATTTTCATAAGAAAATAACATTTCATTATTGTTACATTTGTTTATTTGAGGGGGTCAAAGGACAACTTGTATGGCATTGGCTTTGTCCTTCCACTATGTGAGTTCTGGGGATCCAACCCAGGTCACCAAGTCTTAGTGGTGAGTGCCTTTAGCCACTGAGACATCTTGGCCTGTAGAAAACAAGAAAAAAAATTCACAAGAAAATGACTCATAAAAGGATTAAAAATTTTTCAGTAAAATTCCACATTAAAATTCCCTTTGGCTTTGATTGTTTTACTGAGACATGGCCTCAGTGTGTAGCCTTGGTTAGCCTGGAACTCATTCTGTAGAGGCTGGCCTCGAACTAACAGAGATACAGAGATCTGAATGCTGGCATTAAAGGTGCGTACCACCCCTAAGCAAAAAAAAATTTTTTTTTTTTTGTTTTTTGAAACAGGGTTTCTCTGTGTCCTGGCTTGCTCTGTAGACCAGGCTGGCCTCGAGCTCACAGAGAGCTGCCTATCTCTGCCTCCTGAGTGCTGGATTGAAGGTGTACACCACCACTGCCCCCAAATTCTTTTTCATTAAAAAACAAAACCCCTACTTGATAGTAGAGCTCAAAATGCAGTGATGACCTGGTGCCTGTTGTGCACTGCAGGCAGTTAACTGGTAGCGCAGCCTTGGGTTATGAGCTTTGTTAGGTTTGGCTTTCTGTTGGTACTTTTTTTGGCTTTTTTCCCCTAAAAGCAGACAGGAAACTATGACTTAAATCTCATTTAGCATCTGCCTTCTGTCTCATTTTCTCATTAACTAATAAATTTGTTCCAAAATTTCCAAAGCAACATTTATTCTTTTTTTAAAGATTTATTTTAATTGTTTTTAATTTTTATGTGTATGTGTGTTTTGTCTACATGTGTATGCCTGTGCACCATGTATGTGCCTAGTGCCTGCAGAGGCCAGAAGAGGGCATTGGATCCCCTGGAACTGGAGTCGGCATGGTTGTGACTTGCCTTGTGGGAGCTGGGAATTGAACTCAGTTCCTCTGGAAAAGCAGCCAGAGCTCTTAATAACTAAGCCAATTCTCCAGCTTCTATTTTTTATTATTTTTAATTGTGTGGGGGTGTGCATGTGACTGCAGGTGCCTGTGGAGGTCAGAATCCCTGGAGCTGGAACTACAAGCAGTTGTGAGCCTCCTGATAGGATGTTTAGAACAGAACCCAAGGTCTCGTGAAGAGACTCACTCTGCTGAGCCATTCTCCAGTCCGCCCCGTCTTTTCTTGATTGATCCCGGTTTGTGGTCCGTCCTAGACCCTGAGCAAGAGAAGGGAAGAAAAGTTCACACTGAACAGATGCTAGGAGTCTTCGATGGGCACACAGAGAGCCCATGGTGCTAGCAGACTGGCACTTTACATGTTGAGATTTTCATGAAGCAGTTTGTCTCCAAAAAAATGTATTATTTTATGTATTTATCTGGGTGTTAGGGCTGCCGCAGGCATGAGCTGTAAGGCAGGGGTATAGACACCGTGCATTTCTGCCAGGGGGTTATCCCCAAGGAACTGAGGGGAAGCTGTGTTTTTAACATGAAACCATCGCAGAGTGAGGAAGAAGGGGAGGCAACGCCCAGCAGTGGCTTGGGGACTGGCTATTACTTTATTAAGTTTATGTTGTATGTAATTAGCAAATAAAAGTCTGTGGAGGATTTCAGCAGTCGCCTCATCAGGTGACCATGGTCATTTACTGAAATGAGCATTTTAGTGTGCATTGAAAGCAAATTATAAGACTCAGGAAACTGAAACCTGAAGACCACCAGCTCCTCAGTTTCCCAGCACAGGAGCTTTGCCGCTGGAGTCCTCAGTGAAGGCCAGGTGAGTCAGAGCCCAGAGCTGTGGGCCAGGCAACAAGGTGCAGGCAGCAGTCCAGTCTCTGCCAGTTATCAGGTGATGTCCCTGGGCACTTCCCACCCCAACCTTAGTTTCCCTCCAGCATTAGCTTGCTGTGTGATCTTAAGTGTCCCACAAGAGCCATGCAGTAAAAACAGTTGTCGGCCTGTGGCACTCAGTGCTGGGAAGGGAGAGAACCTACGAGAGGTGGAGTCCAGAGGAAGTAAGTTTGGTCTCTGGCAGTGTGCTCTGAATGGACTGTCGGGACCCTGTACTCTCCCCCACACTTGCGCTCCCCTTGTGATGAGGTGAGCTGCTTTGCTCTACCATGTATTATCACAGCTTCATCCCAGAGCCCCACAGTGGGTCGGGTGACATGGACCATCGGCATGCGCCCACACAACCGTGTCCACCTTGTAAACTGATGCATTACAGCTGTTCATGTGCTGAGAGAGGAGCCTGTGTTGAATATGGATTTTCCTCCTTCCTCCCCTCAGGGGTCCAGGACAACCACCGCTGGTTTCTGAGGCCTCAATACTCTTCTTCAGGACTTTTTACTTGAGTGGTCCCCTGAGCCACGTACCAGACACACAGAAGTAAATCAGTAACCAGCGGAGTCCTGACAGGACAATGCGGATGGGCCAGAATGAACACACCCACAGACAAGGGCAGCTGGAGAGGGCTGGTGCAGTTCTCAGAATACATGGCAGATAAGACCCACTTGATAAAATTGCACATGACGTCAGGCTGAGTAGGCTATTTAATGTGATAATTAAAACCTATTTTATCAAGTCATGTCATAAAATAATCTAATCGCAGTTAATCCTCATTGTGTTTCATCTTGTCAATGGCTTTAATAGTTTCTATTTCCTATTAATAAAAATATACCACTAAACACAGGAAGAGGAATTACAGATGCCACCGAGAGAAGCTGTGGGGGGGATACAGTTTTGCCAGAGTTCTTAAGGGAGCAAACAAAAGGTTGCTAAATCATGCCTTTAGGGCACGGTGCTTGAGCAGCAAGCATGTGAAGCACTCTTGACAGACAAGGAAGGTTATTCTGCGGGAGGTGTGAATGGAACTCCCTCAGTGGCCAGCATGGTTGGTCAGTCGTGGGAAGAGAGACAGGACTGTACTGAGGGAAATCTGTGTTGCTGTCTCCTCTTTGCCCTTTTGTTCTTTTTTAAATTTTTATTTTGTTATTTTATGGGTATTAAATATTTTCATGTGTGTCTGTGCACCACTTTCATGCCTGCTGCCCTCGGAGGCCAGACGAGGGCTTCTGATTCCCTGGAACTGGAGTAGAGATGATTGTGAGCAGCCATGTAAGTACTGGGAATTGAACCCTGATCCTTTCCCAAAGCGACAAATGCTCTAACCACTGAGCCATCTGCAGCCCTTGCCCCTGTATTCCTTAACCAGGTTCCCCTGTGCCCTCTGGGAAAAAGGAAGAGGCCAGGCTTCTGGTGTGGTATTCCCTGCTCTGCCAGCCCCTCCACCTTGGCCCTGAACCTCTGTGCTCAGACTCTAACAGGGGACCTAGTGGCCTCTGCAGTCACACCCTTGGGGGATGAACCTGCAACCCTTAGGTGAGGTGCTGTCATGTGGCCTCAGAGAGTCCAGACCTCAGAGCCCTGGTAAAGCTGGTGTCTGACCCCCTCTCCAAACTCGAAACTGACTGCCTTAGAAGGATTGCTGGTGAGGTCTGAATGACAAAACCAACCGTTGTCCCTTCCCAGCCTGACTCAGAGAGAGATGAAGGAGACAGCACCAGGGGTTCTGGTTGCTGGGAAAGAAGGGGCTCCCACCAGGGAATTATTGTCTGCACCTCAGCCTGGTTATCCCAACCCTTCCTTCCATTGTTCTCATCTTGACACACTCTCCCTCCAACCCCACCTCCCACGTCTGTGTGTGTCCTTCCCTTCTCCACTGGCCCGGTTACTCCATCAAGAGAGACAGCAGAGACTTCCACTGTCTCCTCCCTTCTCCATGCAGGGCCTGTACCCTCCCTGTTCCACCTGGAGTCTTCTGATCATAGGCTACATGGCTCACTTGGCTCAGTGGTCAGAGCTACCTGGAATAGAAAACATAAGGAGAAAATCAAGTGCCCACCACCTCTGACATTGCTTGGCCTGGTTGAGTTTTTATTTGATATGTTACTAATACAGTTTCATGGGGTGTGATATTTCATCACATGTATACATTGAATAGTGGGCAGATCATGGCAATTACAACACCTGTCACTTTCAGCATCCATGACTTCTGTGAGAAGATAGTATATAAGATCCCTCTTCTGGCTACTTTGGCTACAGTACGTTACTGTCAGCTATGGTCTGTCCAAGCAGAGAACACCATAGAATATTCTTCCTGACACACTGTAACTTGGTCCTATTTGTTTGGTTTAGATTTATTGATACAAGGTTACTTGCTGTAGTCTGGCTAGCCCAGATCTCACTATGTAGCTCAAGCTGACCTTGAATTTCACATGCTAGAATTACAGATGTGAACCACCATACCTGGGTTGTAACTTATTCCTATTCATCATTTCCCTTACACCCTCTGGTGACCCCTCTACTCTCAATATCTTGGTCGTCAGCTTTCCTAGATACCATATGTGAGGTGGTTCACCTGGTACCTGGCCTGTGCTCGACTCATTTCATTTAACACAATGATCTCTAGCTTCTTCCATGTTGTCACAGATGTCAGAATTCCTCTCTTTTTTTCTTTCTTTTTTTTTTAATGGATAAATTGTATTCCACTGCACAAATAGGCCGCATTTTCTTTTTCTGTGCATTTGCCGGTCGGTGTGTAAGTTACCTCCACATCCTGACTGTGTGACCAGGGCTGCCATGCTCCTGGCATGCAGGTGGCTCTTCCACATGCTGGCTTCATGTCCTTGGATGGATACCCAGGAGTAGGATTGCTGGGTCATGTGGTGCTTCTATTTTTAATTTTTGAGGAACTTCCACACTGTTTTCCATAATGGCTGTACTAATTTACATTTGTTCTTCCAAGGTTTTTTTCCTGTGTGAAGAATATATACATATACATATACATATATATATATCCGCAGAGAGAAATACACTTCACAAAAAAAAGTCAGCATGCTGTGGAAATAGTGTAGCCTGTGTTCTTCATGCTAATAGCCCGTGGACATTTGCTGTGTCCATAAGTGTGTATCCTTATCCCTCAGCCATTCTTTATGTTTAATACCTACTATGTGCATTTCTGTTTGGCTCTAGGTTTGCACTAGAGTGCAAATGATCTATTCCTGTCTTGAGAATGCTAACAGTCTAAGTGGAGAGAAAGATAAATCAAGGCTCACAGCATTACCAAGACCCTGCAAATAGGATGTGCTCCCAGATCATGTGTTTAGAGACTTGCCTGTTCAGGGAGAGCTCTCCAGAGAAGCAATGGCCAGTCTGGGATTTGACTGACAGGCTGGTATTAAGCAAAGACAGAGGGGAGGGGAGGGAGCTACAGACAGTAGGAAGAGCTTGGGCAGGGCTTCCTGGCTGGAGGGAGTTTGGCCACTGTGCTTGACCACAGAGTGAGGGAAAACACGGGAGGTGAAGCTGAGGTGTCAGCAGAGGCCAACTGCAGGGCACAGGTGCAGCTCAAGCAATTCCCCGTTCATGAGCACCTAGCCCCACACAGGCAGTTGCCACTTCTCTGTTAATTTCTCACCGACAACCTTTCAGACAGGGCGCAGGGTCCCCTCTATGTGGTTCCTATCTCAAGGCCTTGCAAGGCCCTCCTTCCTGAATCAGCCACACTGACCCAGGAACTGACTCTGCTCCCATCTACAGCACAGTAATGATTCTATTTAGCCAGGCCTTACCTGGAGGGAACCAAGGCTCCTTGGAAGACTGAGATGGTGGAAAGTAACTGAGCTCCCCTGTGTGTGTGTGGGGGGGGGTTAGGTGAAGAAGGTGCTCCCTGGGCAGGGCCTAGGAAGCCTCTGCCTCTCCTCAGCCTTCTGGAGCTCAGGGAAAATACAGAGCAGACTCAGCTCAGGCTTGAGAAAACTCAGGCCTGTCTAAGGATAGGAGGGGCTGTCTCAGGAGCTCTCCAGAAGAAAGCACAAAGCCAGTTCCTAGGTTGGGGTGGTAGCAGGAAGGGCTGAGGCCAAGAGAGTTCTGGGGCTGAGTGATTAAGTAGGTCAGGCCTTCTGCTGGCCTTTTAGAAACAGTAAAAAGAGGTAAGGAGAATGCTGGGCCAGGCTGCTACTTCCTGTCTGTAGGTTCAGATCCTAGCTCCACTTCTCACAAGCTATGTGACTGTGAGCAAGTTAGTTGCCTGACCCCTTATACCTGTTTCCTCATCTAAGAAATAGCGCCTCCATCACATGCAAGGGTTTGAGCAATATATGAGTTAATTCATAGGAGAGTGTCAGATGTGTAGAGAATATTCTAGAAAGAATAATGGCTGCAGTTTTGGATCTTAAGTGTTCCCCGGAGGCATATGGGATAAAAACTTGGTCACCAATCTTAGTACCGTGAAGGTACTAAAACCTTCAGGAGGCAGAGCCTAGTAGGAAGAAATGGGGACATTGAGGTTGCTCTTGATGGCAAATAATGGGACTCCAGCACCTTTCTTACCTTTCTTGCTTTGCTGCCCAGTTACCATGGGACAAACAGACCTCCTCTGCCATCACTACCACCCTGAGCGACCATGGACTGATCCCTCTGAGACCATCAGCCAAAATGTTAGTCACCGCGGATGTCGTCACCCTAGCACTCATGCCAAGCTCTCTCTGCCGCCCACAGCTTCATGGTCATTCCTGTTCTTTGGATTATTTTTCCTTCCAGTTAGCTTATTTTGAACATGGCCTTTTCATAAGAAAAAGCATCCATGAAACCACACATTTTGTGACGTGTCACGTATTTTTTTCTGTTGTGTATTGAAACATACCTGTAATCATTAAAGTGATAGAAGAGTGACATTCAGGGCCATCTGTGGATTGTCCCCGTGCCAGGGCCATGGATGAAACCCTGTTCCTTCCCCACTGCCTTCATTCTCCTCTTGACTTCCTTTCATTAAATATCTCCCCTACCCTGCTTGCCTGAGCCAGTGCCCCACATCAGAGAACAGTTGCTCAAGTGTGAGTGGGGCTGTTTGAGGGGTCAGACAGAGAACGTGGGCCAGCCACTCACCTGTGTCTAAGCCCCGTTTTCCTTGAGTGCAGAGTGAGGAAAAGGGTACATCTCATATTAAATATTAATCATCACTCATGTGTGATGATTACCTGCTAAGTAGCTCAACTATTGCCAGGTAGATTGACTACCCCAGAGCTGACATGTTAGTGGGGGTGGGGTGCAGAAGAGACATAGTAGAAAGACTGTTTGAGAGGGTACATACTTTTTTTGTTCTATGTGCCACAAGAAACATACAGCCTGTTCAAAGGCCCTGACATAGTTAAGCAAAGGCCCTGAGGTTGTTAAGTTATGGACCAGCAGGGGGCAGTGTGGCTAGAGGAGGGTAGCCAGGTTGAGGAAATAAAAACAGGGGATCCGGTTACACTGAAATTACAGATGGGAAACCAAGCAATTTTTTTTAAGTACAAGTATATTCCAAGCTTCTGGGGCACTCGTGTGCTTAAAAAGAAATCATGTGTTGTTTATTTGGCATTCCCATTTAGTTGGGCACACTGTATTTCATTTGACAATTCTAGGCTGGAAAGGGGAGGGGAGAGACATGGCTGAATCAGCAGCAGGCAGAGCCAGGCAGGGCCAGGCAGCTGGGGAATCAGCTAGATGTCCTTCTAAAGGTCTTGCTTACCAGGAACAGAGCCTGCAGCCTCCAGCAGGGCCAGGAGCTCCAGGACGGGTTCAGTGAGGGACCCCACAGTAAGCAATTTCTGTCACCCAGAATATAAAACAACCCCATAAAAGATGAGTCATCCCAAGCAACAGGCAGGAAAGCACTGCATCCTGCTCCGCTCCAGAGGCAGAACCGCCCTTCTATAAATGAAGGCAGGGAGGGGACTGAGGTAGTAGGAGAGTGGCGTTAAAATTAGAATAACTGTGTTCTCTTAATTAAAAATGCAGTGGATGCTCGTGAATGGTAATGGACTTCTTCCTGGACTGCAAAGGGGAGCCAGGTCAGCTGCTTGAATATTCATGGGGAGCTGGGAAAGGTCCCCTGGGGACTCTTTTATCCCCCCCTGCTTCTAGGAGAGTGGTGCTGATGCCCTAGCTGCCATTGGCAAACCTCGGGCCTGAGCTAACCTCCTTGGGCCTCAGTTTCCCCCATGAGAACAAAAAGGAACTCTGTCTTGGGGAAGATGGAAGAGAGATCAAGTCCAGAACAGGGCCTGGAAAGATAAGGGCTAAGGCAGGGTGGCTGTACTGTCCCTCCCAGAATCTGGGGCCTCTCCACAGGCAGGGGACTCGTGAGTGCCTGTCCAGTGAATGGACACATGAAGGAGAGATTTCTGCAAACCTCTTGCTTTTTGAATGGCACAGCTATTTTAAGACCTGTGCCTAGGCCCTGCTTGGCATTTCCATACCTCACCATATCAAACATATTAAAAAGGCACCCGCTTGCCTCATTAAATAAAATTTATGTAGAGCTGCAGAAGCGTTGAGTTGAAATGCAATTGACTAGTTGACTAATGTTACGTCCTGTGGATATTTAATTAAACATTTATTCATTTTGACGTGTCAGAGTGGTATTTTTCTCCCTCCGTCCCCTGTACCCCAATTCAGATACATCTGTAGACTCCTGGTGGAGAGACAAGGCCCCAGGACCCAAGGGAGGGGGGCACTGTCTGTGGCCTTGTTGTACCCAGATGTGGCTTAGATGTGAGCAGCAGGCCTATAGCCCTGAACTTGTGACTGGCACCTCCCTGCAGGGTGGGCTCCTGGGAGCAGGGTTCTGCTAGTGACTGCCTGAGAAGTAGGGGCTGTCTCAGTCCAGGGTGGTGGCTGAAAGGGTGTACTTTCCTTAGAGCCCAAGTTGATGGGACCATGAGGCATAGCTTTTGGGAGGTTAGTTGGCTATGAGGCTACTCCTCCTTAGAGATTGTCCCTTATCAGGAAGTAAAATCAGGGTGGTCCGGCCCTTCCTCCAAGTAAGGACATATAATTCATTCCTCCCACCTTCTAACATGTAATATGTAGCCCTGTTGTCTGAACATATAGAGGGTCACAGGCCAAACCAGTACTTGGATCCTTGACCTCTCAGCCTTCAGAGCTGTGAATGGTACGTCTGGTTTTTAAGAACCTGTAGTCTAAGGATTAGCATAAGCAGGTGCCTTGCAGAGGTAGGCAACCTGGACTGAGCCTGAGTGGCGGCTGCAAGTCTACCCACCTAGTTTGATGGAGCCAGGATACAAAGGAGTCAGTGAGAGGGCACCCCACCTGCCTGAGTGGCCAGAACCATAGGCCGGGAGAGATCTATGACTCTAAAAGGCACACAGTATGACATTGCAATGGAAGGCTGTGTGTTATCCCCTTTAATTTCATGGCTTCCATTGCCCCAGCAGTAGATATATTCATGCCCAATTTACAAGTGTGCCAGCAGAGAGCTGATAGATGTAAGGGGGTGGCACAGTCAGGACCAGCCCTGTGGAGATCCTAGGACATGCAGAAGTCCATGAAATTATTTGAGGGCCTGTGGACAGAAATACCTTAAATAGCATGGAGGGACAGGGAGAGGCAAGTCACTCTTATTTTGGGTCTCTGGAAATCCTGTGATTATGTGGAAAATGTCTCAGCAGGTCCCCAGCCTATAACATCTTCCAGCATCAGAACACCTAACTAGTTTTGTTTGTTTGAGACAGGGTCTTTATATGTAGCCCTGGCTGGTCTGGAACTTGCTGTGTAAATCAGGCTGGCCTTGAGCTGTGGTTGGTGATCACCTTACCTCTAGCTTCTGAGTATTGGGATTATAGATGTGTGCCACCATATCCAGTTTTACACGGTATTGGGGGAATTGAACTCAGGGCTTTGTGCATGCTATGTGCATTCTACCAACTTCAGCTACATTGCCAGCCCTTGAATCTCTCTTTTCTTTTCTTTTCTTTTTAAACTGAGTATTTCTAAGTTTTATTCCAACATTTAGAATTCATTTTTTAATTTTTTTATTGAGCTATATATTTTTCTCCGTTCCCCTCCCTTCCTCCACACTCCCCTTCTACCCTCTCCCATGATCCCCATGCTCCCAATTTACTCAGGAGATCTTGTCTTTTTCTCTTTCCCATGTAGATTAGATCCATGTATGTCCCTCTTAGGGTCCTCTTTGTTGTCTAGGTTCTCTGGGATTGTGAATTGTAGGCTGGATTATCTTTGCTTAGAAGACACTTAAGAGTACATATTATATTTGTCTTTCTGGGTCTGGGTTACCTCACTCAATATGATGTTTTCTAGATCCATCCATTTGCCAACAAATTTCAAGATGTCATTTTTTTTTCTGTTGTATAGTGCTCTATTGTATAACTGTACCACATTTTTCTTATCCGTTCTTTGGTAGAGGGGAATTTAGGTTGTTTCTAGGTTCTGGCTATTATAAATAACACTGCTATGAACATAGTTGAGCACATGTCCTCATGGTATGATTGCACATCCTTTGGATATATACCCAACAGAGGTATTACTGGGTCTTGAGATAGGTTGGTTCCTAATTTTCTGAGAAATTGACATACTGATTTTCAAAGCAGCTGTACCAGTACGCATGCCCACCAGCAATGCAGGAGTGTTCCCTTTACCCCACATCCTCTCCAGCATAAGTTGTCATCAGTGTTTTTGGTCTTGGCCATTCTTACAGGTGTAAGATGGAATCTCAGAGTTGTTTTGATTTGCATTTCTCTGATGACTAAAAATGTGGAACATTTCCTTAATTAAGTGTCTTTCAGTCATTTGAGATTCCTCTGTTGAGAGTTCTCTGTTTAGGTCTATACCCCATTTTTTATTGGATTATTTGTTCTTTTGATGACCATTTTCTTGAATTCTTTGTATATTTTGGAGATCAGACCCCTGTCCGATGTGGGGTTAGTAAAGATCTTTTCCTATACTGTAGGCTGTCGTTTTGTCTTGTTGATGGTGTCCTTTGCCTTACAGAAGCTTTTCAGTTTCAGGAGTGCCCATTTATTAATTATTTGTCTCAGTGTCTGAGCTACTGGGATTATATTAAGGAAGTAATCTCCTGTGCCAGTGCGTTCAAGTCTACTTCCCACTTTCTCTTCTATGAAGTTCAGTGTGGTTGCTTTTATGTTGAGGTCTTTAATTCATTTGGACTTGAGTTTTGTGCATGACCATAGATATATATGTTTTCATTCTTCTACATGTTGACATCCAGTTATGCCAGCATCATTTGTTGAACATTCTTTCTTTTTTCTATTTTCTATTTTGAGATTCTTTATCAAAAATCAGGTGTTTGTAGGTGTGTGGATTGATATCTGGGTCTTTGATTCAATTCCATTGGTCCTCCTGTCCATTTTTATGTCAATACTAGGCTGTTTTCAGTACTGTAGCTCTATAGTAGAGTTTGAAGTCAGGGATTGTGATGGCTCCAGAAGTTTCTTTATTGTACAGGATTGTTTTGGCTATCCTGAGTTTTTTGTTTTTCTATATGAAGTTGAGTATTGTTCTTTCAAGGTCTGTGAAGAATTTTGCTGGGCATTGCATTGAATCTGTTGATAAAAGATTGCTTTTGGTAAGACTGCCGTTTTTACTATGTTAATTCTACCTACCCAAGAGCATGGGAGAGCTTTCTATTTTCTGGTGTCTTCAATTTTTCCTTCAAAGATTTAAAGTTCTTGTCATACAGGTATTCTATTTGTTTGGTTAGAGTTACTCCAACATATCTTATGTTATTTGTGGCTATTATGAAGGGTGATGTTTCTCTGATTTCTTTCTCGGTTCATTTATCATCTCTATGAAGGAGGGCTACTGATTTTTTTTTTTAGTTAATGTTGTATCCTGCTACATTATTGAAGGTGTTTATGAGTTGTAGGAGTTCCTTGGTATAATATTTGGGGTCACTGATTTAAACTATCATATCATCAGCAAATAGTGAGAGTTTGACTTCTTCTTTTCCGATTTGTATCCCCTTGACCTATTTTTGTTGTCTTATTGCTCTAGCTAGAACCTCAAGTACTATATTGAATTGATGTGGAGAGAGTGGACAACCTTGTCTTGTTCCTGATTTCAGTGGGATCACTTTGAGTTTCTCTCTATTTAGTTTGATGTTGGATATTGACTTGCTGTATATTGCCTTTATTATGTTTAGGTGTGTTCCTTGTATCCCTGATCTCTCCAAGACCTTTATCATGAAGGGGTGTTGTATTTTTGTCAAAGGTTTTTTCAGCACCTAATGAGATGATAATTTTTTTTAGTTTGTTTATATGGTGGATTACATTGAAAGATTTCCGTATGCTGAACCATCCCTGCATTTCTGGGATGAAGCCTCCTTCATCGTGCATGATTTTTCTGATGTGATCTTGGATTTAGTTCGCCAGTATTTTATTGAGTATTTTTGCATCAATGTTCATGAGTGAGACTGGTCTATAATTCTCTTTCATAGTAATGTCTTTGTGTGGTTTAGGTATCAGGGTAATTGTAGCCCCATATAAAGAGCTTGGCAATGTTTCTTCTTTTTCTATTGTGTGGAACAGTTTGAGGAGTATTAGTTCTTTGAAATCTTGTAAAATTCTGCACTGAAACATCTGGTCCTGGGCTTTTTTGGTTTGGGAGACTTTGGATGACTGTTTCTATTTCTTTAGCAGTTAGAGGTCTATTTAATTTGCTTATCTGGTCTTGATTTAGTTTTAGTAAGTGATAGTTATCCAGAAAATTGTCCTTTTCCTTTAAGTTTTCCAATTTTGTGGAGTACAGGTTTTCAAAGTATGACCTGATGATTCTCTGGATTTCCTCCATGTCTGTTGTTATGTCTCCCTTTGTTTCTTATTTTGTTAATTTGGATATTTTCTCTTTGTCTTTTAATTAATTTGGATAAAGGTTTGTCTATTTTATTGCCTTTTGTGAAGAACCAACTCTTTGTCTCATTGATTCTTTGTATTGTTTTCTTTTTTTCTATTTTGTTGATATCAGCTCTCAGTTTGATTATTTCTGCCATCTAGTCCTCCTGGGTGAGTTTACTTCTTTTTGTTCTAGAGCTTTCAAGTGTTCTGTTAACTCACTAGTGTGTGATTTTTACAGTTTCTTTATGTAGGGATTTAGTGCTATGAACTTTCCTCTTAACACTGCTTTCATTGTGTCCCACAAATTTGGTTATGTTTTATTGTCATTTTCGTTGGATTTTAGGAAGTCTTTAATTCTGATAGGTCTGCCTTTATATGTTACTTGGCCTTTTTCCTTTGCAGGTTTTAATATTCTTTCTTTATTTTGTATGTTTAGTACTTTGATTATTATGTGGCATAGAGACTTTTTTTAGTTCCATCTATTTGGTGTTCTGAAAACTCCTTGTATCTTCATATGCATATCTTTCTTTATGTTGGGAAATTTTTCTTCTATGATTTTGTTGAATATATTTTCTGTGCTTTTGAGTTGGACTTCTCCTTCTCCGATACCTATTATTCTTTGGCTTGGTCTTTTCATGGTATCCCATATTTCCTGAATATTTTGTGTTAAGCTTTTGTTAGATTTAGCATTTTCTTTGACCCCATGAGTCTATTTCCTGTATTGTATCTTCAATGCTTGAGATTCTCTCTTCCATATCTTATATTCTGTGGTTTATGCTTTCATTTGTGGTTCCTAATCATTTTCTCATACTTCCTTTCCCAGAATTTCCTCGGTTTGTGCTTTCTTTATTGTCTCTATTTCAGTTTTCAAGTCTTGAATAGTTTCTTTCACCTGTTTGATTGCTTTTTATTAATTTTCTTTAAGGAATTTGCTGATTTCTTCCAATTTTTTGCTTGTCTTTTCCTCCATTTCTTTGAGAGAATTTTTTGTTTCCTCTTTAAGGGCCTCAAATACTCTCCTAAAGTTATTTTTTGGGTCATTTTCTTCTGCTTCATCTGTGTTGGGGTGTTCAAGACTTGCTGTTGTAGAGCCCCTTGTTTTTGGTGATGCTGTGTTGCTCTTTGTGGTGTTGAGTGTGTTCTTACCTTGTCTACCCATTTTTTCCCTCTTATTGGTGTAGTTGGTGTCATGTCTCTGGTGATCACTCTTCCAGGTGCCAGTGAATCCAAGGCTCAGATGGTCGCTCCTCGAGGTGGAGTCGCAGCCATGGTTCCACTTACCCTGAGGTCGTTTGGTGTTCCTGGTGGTCACTTGGTGCTTGGAGGTCACTTGGCATTTCTGGAGGTTGCTCTGCAATCCTGGAGGTCATTTGAGCTTCCTCCAATGGAGGCTGCTTGCTTGTACCTGCTCCCGTGGAGGTCACTGGCTAGTACCTGCTCCTTCAGAGGTCACTGGTTCAGGCCTGCTCCGGTGGAGGTTGTTGGCTTGGACCAGCTCCCGTGGAGGTCACTGGCTTGGGTGTGCTCCTGTGGATATCCCTGGCTCAGGCTTGCTCCTGCAGAAGTCACTGGCCTGGGCTTAGGTCTGCTACAGAGGAGTTCACTGCTTCGGGCCTGTTCTGGCAGAGGTTGCTGACTCCAGCCTGGTCCCAAGGAGGTTTGAGGTCTTTGACTTAGGCCTGCTCCAGCAGAGGTTGCTGACTCAGGCCAGAATCTCTCTTTTCAACAGAGAAGCAACAGGTCTCAAAATTAAAGTCTAAATTGATGGCATTTCCCCTCTATACTGGTTTACAGAATACCTTCCATTTATGGCAAGTGACTTAAACTGTCACTATAGCATAAGTACATATTGGTTAAAAAGTTTGATTGTTAGTTAATTAATTTTATGTGTATCTCTTTTAGGGGGCACATGTACAGATGCATAGAGGCTAAAGGACAACTTAGGGTATCATTCTGTAGGAGTTGAATTCCAATCCCAGGGGGAGCTCCTAAATCACTTTCCTCTTCTCCACATGTTTAGCTGAGCTTTATCTGAAGTCTCTGCCTTTTAATTAATTAATTAAGTTTTTAGACAAGATCTTGCTATGTATCCCTGGTTGGCCTGGAACTCATTATGTAAAGCAGCGTAGCCTTAACTTGCAGAGATCCTCCTGCATCTGCCCACCAAGTGCTGGGATTAAAAGCATGTGCTATCACACTTGACTATCTTTTTAATTTTTTTTAAATGCAAGTTCTCACTATGTAGACAGGCTGTCCTGGAACTGGTTATTCTCCTGCTTCAGCCTCTCAAATCATAAGGATGGCAAGTGTGCACCACTACGTTCGGCGTTTAGTCTTTGATTTTTCATTGGTGAGGTAGAGACATTTACATTTATTGTAGTTGTTGACCTGTTTGGGCTTACTCATCTATCCTACTTAATATTTTCAACTAATCAAAATTTCTCTTTTATTTGTTTTTAAATTGGTCAAATTGTCCCTGTATCATCTTGGAAATGATGCCTTCTATCTCTGCTCTTCTAGTGGTTACTATTATAGCTTTCAACACAGATATACAGTTTTCTACTCATGTTGATGGTATAGCAGTATGTGTATTCTGACTTGGGTATGATGGGTGCTGAAAAATCCCTGAGTCTTACTTAGGCTAGGCAGGAACAATGTGATATGTGTTTGCTCTGCGCGTCCAGATGTGGTTTCACGTTACCTTCAGAGAAGCCTGGTGAGTAGGATTCAAGGTCTCATCTATAAAGGGGAAATGCTGGAGCACAAAGAGCTGAACCATGTAAGGGCTTTTCAGCAGCTTCTGTGACCAAGCCAGATGCCCCAGCATGTGACTTATCCATCCTCTGCCAGGTACATTTTTCATTGTTCCTTGGGAAGAGTTCGGTACACTGCAGAACAGAACAAGAGTGTGAAGAGAAGGGAACATCCATGTTGTGTCCTGTCATGCCTTCAACCCCCCCGTGTGTATGAATATATGTGTATGCTTATTTGTGTGTATGTATATATGTTTATGTGCATATATATGTATGTTAAGTGTATATTCATGTATGTGTATTTGTGTATATATGTGCATGTATATATGTGTGTGCATATTTGTATGTTTATATGTGTATTATGTATCATATAATATGTGCACGTGTATATGTCTATATGTACATGTCTACATATACATGTATGTACATGTTTGTACATGTAAATGCATTTATGTGTGCATTATATGTGCATGCATATATGTGTAGGTGCACATGTGTGTGTGTTCCAGGTGACTTGCATGAGGTCTTCCTACCTATAGGCTTCACTGATTCAGATATCAACCAGAAATCCAGGGGTGTCATGACCTGGCGATCTCACAGTCATTCCTTCCCTGGCTTGTTCAGTCCTTTATCTGCTATTAAGCAGCTCTTGGCAGCAGTGGGTGGGACCTATGAGTGCAAGATTAGTCAGAATGGCCTTTGCTGCCAGAATGCAGTGCAGGGAGTGGGAGACAAGCACAGAGTGTCAAGCCCAGGAGCAGGTCCTACTTAGAAAGAGTGACCTGTGAGCATGGAAAACAGTGTCTGGACTTTCTAAGCTCAAGGCTTATCTCATTGTCATTTTGTAAAAATGAGAAGCGCTCACAAAGAATGTAGAATATATTTCCTTGGTCATCTTGAATCAGAGGTGCTGTGATCACCCAACAAGACCCTCAGGAAATCTGACTGTAGACTTCCCTCCCGGAGCTCTTGGGGCTCATGGGGCCAGGAGCCTTCAGGAGGTTCTCATAAGGCTCTCCCTCCTGACAGCATATCAATGGTCAACAGTTGGCTAGGGTGATAGCTCTCGCAGAAGTTGTCCTTGGGACTTCTTGGTGGCATAGTTGCATTCCAGTTACTCATGCTTCTAGAAGTAACTCTAGTAAACTCATTGCTTCACCAGCTGGACTTGGACAGAGTCCTTTCTTTTATCTTGTTGGTGCCCTAGTGGGTGAAGTTTTCCATTCTTCTGCATCCTCGTCAACACCTACTATTTTCTATAGTTTTAATTCTTGTCAACATACAGTGTGCATGGGTATCTTGGGACTTAGCTTGTACTAGCAATGGTACATATTTCCATGCCACTGTCTCTTCCTTTGAGAATTATCTCTTCAGTTACTTTGCTCAGTTTTAGATTGGGTTGTCTGTAACAGTAGAGCCTGCTTGTTGGGGTTTTCTGACTGCCTGGTTTCTGTCCTCCCACCAGGTCCCACAGCCTTTTAGCCCCAAAGAAAATCGCACAGAGGTCTCCATAAGTTATCAACTGAATGGCCCATTAGCTCAGGCAAGAGCAGTTCACACTCTTAACTGCCGAGTTGTCTGTTGCAGGGAAAACTGCTTGTTGGTTCCCGGCCACTTAGCCCCAATATAATCACACAGAAACTGTATTAATTAAATCACTGCTTGGCCCATTAGCTCTAGCTTCTTATTGGCTAACTCTTGCATATTAATTTAACCCATCTCCATTAATCTGTGTAACACCATGTGGCAGTGGCTTACTGGCAAAGTTTCGTCATGTCTGACTCTGGCGGTGGCTTCATGGCTTCTCTCTGACTCCACCCTTCTTTCTCCCAGCATTCAGCCTAGCTCTCCCTGCCTACCTAATTTCTGCCTTGCTATAGGTCCAAAGCAGTTTCTTTATTCATTAATGGTAATCACAGCACACAGAGGGAACTCTCACATCACCTCCCCTTTTCTGTTTAAGTAGTAAAATTACATATAACAAAACAGGTATCAAACAAGAATTACAATTACAATATTTATATCTACTTTATCTTTTATCATAACTAAGGAAAACTATAACTATAACTATAAATTCTTCAACTCCATCAAAGTCTCCAGAAGGATATAATATTACCTAAGTAAATAAGAAGTACATTGTAAGCAACTTCCAAAACTCTAGAATTGACAGAGGCATCTCGCTGTCTGGACAGTCACCCAAAGTTTTTCTATACCGTTGGAGCCTCCATCTTCAGTCTACTGGCCCATAGCATCCAGCAGACTTTTCCATGAAGCAGGAAATTTCAAAGACAGTTCCACCTATATTGGCAGTTTGTCAGTCACTTTCTTCTGTGTCCTGCAGAACGTCTGGCAGACTCTTTCATGTAGCAGGAACCCCAAAGGATCATTTCACCTTTAGGCAAGTTCAGCAGTCATTTCTCTGTGGGTCCTGCATATCCAGTTTATCAAGCAGTTCAGGCAAGAGCAGTTTCTTGCCCACATGACTAACCAATTTCATAAGGAGCCTCTTCAATGCCCATCTTCCTCTTGATGTAGCTTGTGCTGCCAGGAGCAGATGTGTCTCATTGTCATGAAAAGTCCTAAGTTATTAAAACATTTTAAATGACATATTCTGAAGGTCTCTGAAAGATTTGAAGACCTATCTAACTAAAATATATGTCTATACATCTAGAAAAATCTAACTAACATGACTACAAGCTTCACTATTATAGATGAATATCTATTAACTTATATTTCATAATTATACAGTACATTTTAAAATGAGCTACACAAACACAATACCTTAATCAAGATCAGAAATATATATATATATATACATATAACAAAATTGGCCTTAAATTTGTATCAATAAACCAAGATCCATACCAATGCAAATTATTCATATTTGTATCATTTGTCTCTCCAGCCCCCTTTCCTTTTTCTAGTAGTATCTTTTAAAGAACAAAGTTCATTTTGTGAGAGTTTAAGTTTTATATGCTTGCCACATATGGTCAGTTCTATAACATAATCCAAGTTAAGCTTTAGAGAAGGTGGGATGTCTGAGTCATTTGTCAGCACACAGATAATCCAATCTCAACATCTGATGAACGTGTTCCCTCCCTTGGTTAGCTGAATGCCTCTTTGTCAGAGCTTGATCTGATATGCATAGATCTACTTCTGAATGAGTTTCTGTGTTCTTAATTTATCATTTATCTTCACAATCTTGATGATTATTATTGATTATTAGAAGTCTTAAAGTCAGGTAGTGTGAGTCCTCTAACTTTGTTTTTTACTTTTGGCAATTTGGAAGGGTAGTTTTTGTTATGGGAGATGTGTTCACTCTGAGACTGACAATAAAATTAAACCTTGAATCAGAGGGCAGAGTCAATGGTCACCTGGCCAGAATTTACCATAGAGATGTTGGAGGACCCAGTGAGCCAGATATAGAGATACACAAGAAGTAGTAGGGAGGGATTTAGAGATTGACTGGTGTTTTAGATCTGGGAAACGTGAAGAGTAGGGACAGTTCATTTTCTCTGCTGCTTTTTGGATTTATCAGTTTTTTTCCCAATTGACTCCTGAGTTTTTATTAATAATAGAATAATTTAAACAAACTTGTCAAGTTTAAATTAATGACATGTCCCCTCCATGTCATTATCCATCAACAGAGTATCCACAGTCTTTGAGATGACCAGAAATGTTCCCCACCACATTTCCAAATGTCTTGGTTAGGAACCATAGCACTTTGCTCCTAAAAGAGAATCACTTATTTAAAGGAAGGCTAGCATCAGCAACATTAATGAGACAAAAACATAACCAGCCTTTCCAGGTCCAAGGAAATAGATTTTTAATCTGGAATTCCATACCCAGCCAAACTATCAATCAAATAGAAATGCAAAATAAATACGTTCAGACACACAAGGACACAAAGGCCTTCTCACAGGCTGTTTGCAAAATAAATACGTTCAGACACACAAGGACGCAAAGGCCTTCTCAGAGGCTGTTTCTGGGAGAGCTCCTTGAGGACGTACACTGCAAAATAGAAAACGAATTCGAGAAAGAGTACACAGAATCCAAGAAACAGTGGATCCAATCCAGAAGCATAATGCCAAGAAATTCCCAGTGAACCATGTAGAGGCCCAGGAAGCAGCCAGCTCAAGTTCTAGCTGTGATCCAGAGAGCTCCTAGAAGGTTTTAAAGGTGAAATTTGTGATAATATTGAAAGAATGGACGCTGTCTCTGAAGAGCTGTGTGTGAATAAAAATTAACAAATTATTATGAACAATCCATTCCCTTTGCCATCTCCAAAGTCTTGTTATCTTCCCCCCTCCCCGCTTTGGCTGGCTTACAGCTCCTCTTACAGCCTTTTTTCTTCAGTTCAGTATATACGGCTTGGCCTTTAATTCACTCAATTATAATACTGAAAAATGACATTATTGGTGTCTCAGATTTTAGAATCTGCTCAAAGCAGGAGGACCTTAACTGGGATCACAGTATGAATAAACCTTAACAAGAAAAAGTGAAAGTGTGAAGATAAAGATGGGAGAGTGGGTAAATATGGATGCCCCCAGGTGACTTCCTGGAGGAACATTCGGAGACAGGGCTGGCTGTCCAGGCTCTTCTGGGAGTACTCTTGGATGTGGCACCTGCTGAGGAAGGAGGGAGCTTTGCTGACTGTGCTGAGCTGGTGCAGACCCTGCAGAGGCCTCTACTGGTCCTCCCAGAAGCTTTGGAGCTGGCATGACCTTGCAGCATGGCCCATATTTAGGCAAGAGGGCCCAACTGTGGAACTCTGTATGAACTAGTTCTGGGATGAGAGTCACCTAGAAAGGAGATATAGAAACATGCCAATTCTAAGTTAGACCTGTCATCGTAGGGCAATTTCCCAAGGGAAACTGAGTTTGGAGCCATCAGCTGCCAGCATGTACCACGACAAGGGCTGTGTCCTCAAGTACAATCCACCACTGGGCAGCCACAGCAGCCATGCTCGCAGGAAGCCGAAGGCTCTGTTTCTTCCTTGTGCACTGTTGGATTTAAGTAAGAGACTCTGACTGGACAGCTCTCACTGTTTTTATTTGGTTCTTCATATTAAAGCCCCCTCTGCTTTATCCTCACCCATCTGACCTGCTGTTCTGTTCATCTAATTGCCTAGGTCAAGGGCAAGGGCGTTAGGGGACCCCACAGAGATAGCTGGTAGCTGAGTCTAGATTCTAGAAACAGTACTGTGAACTCAGCACATTTGGTGTCCCGCAGTGAAGATCAAAGCCAGGGGGATTAAAGGATGTGGCAATGGAGAGGGTAGCCAGTGGGTTGCATGGCAGGGTTGGAAATGATTTAGGACTCTTGATTTGAGAGGTGCCGGTGGGAACTGTCCAGCCTAGAGCAGAGCAGGAGTTGGAGTGCAGATTTATACAGTTCCAATCTTGGTTCAGGCTTCCTTGGCCCAAAAGAAATGCTCTCTGCTCACATGCTGTTGTTATGACCAGGTTCATGTTGAATCTCATGATAGTATAGTGCTGTCAAAAACACCCTGTATGTCGCCTGTACTGTACATGGCTGGGTGGGTTAAATTGACTCAGGCTTGCTCTGGATGTTATCTGAGGACTTATCCCAGATGCACCCATAGTCCCTGAGCTCAGCCCATAACTTGAAGTCATCCATAATGGGAACATTTATACAACAGAGATGGGTTTTTTCTTTGTCTATCATGTGTCTGGCTAGTGTGTGTGTGGTTGCTCGGCTAATAAATGCTCACTAGAATGTCATTGCTCTCCTCCAAGATGGTCTTGTGATTTGGAAGCCAAGTCCATAATGAAAATTTCGTGCCCTTGATAATGAAACTATCTAGACAGGCAACAGTGGAACACCAACCCACCCAAGGCTTCTCTGAGGACAGGCTCCACGTGACCACCCCCTCATGTGACCACCCCTTCACATACTGCTTGTCTTACTTGTTCATTCCCTGTCTCCACTAGAAAACACCAGGAAAGCAGGGGCCATGTCTGCCCTACTCTGCACCCCCAGATCCTAGCCAGAGTCGCTACCAAGGAACATTTGCTGGGTAAATGACTGGCTGATGACCTATGAGGAAGAGACAGCCCCTCCATGGTAGGGCAGACCTTGTTCCTGGGAGCTCGCTCCTGTGTGAGCTGGGATCATGGAATATGTGCACCCCATGATGATGCAGGCTCTCTTGTCCCGTCCCTGTGTACTTCTTGCCTTGGTGCAGGGGACCTAGAGGTCAGGGTCCCACAGAGAACTAGGGTGTGTGGCCGGCTCTCTCCCCTTAACACTTCTGAAGCAGTTAACTGCTTCTTCTCTGGCCATGCCTTTAAGGCTCCAGATCTGTCAGTCTGTGCTATGTCTGCGGCACAGCAGGGCAAGCCTCAGAGAGCAAGCAGGTAGTGTGGAGATAGAAGTGTGAGGGCAGCTCCAAATAGAACTGCTGTGGGCACATGCAGGAGTGGGGAAACCATGTGGGCACTGGGCATGGGCGCACTGCTCCTTCCTCCACTGTTCCTCACTGATCTATGCAGGATTTAGAGTTTGATTTCCCTTTGATCTCAAACACTCATAGAGATACAAGCATGACTCCAAGGTGAGGTCTCCCTTAAGATGGAGTCAAGTTTGGGCCATTTTTTGGAGACACTCGATATATTAGAACACAATTGCAAAAAGTATTAGTGTATTCTAAATTTAAAAATAAAAACGTTAAACACTTTAGATATATAAATGGATGTAGCATGACATTGCTTTTCACAAGACAGTTACAAGATTTACAAAGATGACAAAATTTTTTTGGAGCATATCAAGTAGCCTAGTAACAAGAGACAATATTAAAGTCTTCGTTTAGAGTGACGTGTACATAGCCTCATCCTGAGAGAAAAGTCCTTGGTGATTTTGAGGACCCCAGGTGGGGCCCTACTATCATCCTCTCCCGCTCCACTCTGTAGGCATGCCCAGGGAACTGCCAAGGTGGGTTTGGAGCGATATCAACAAACAGGAACTAGTGAAGCCATTGTTATACCAGTGTAATGTCAGCCTTAACAAAAGCCATGCCCTCAAAATGCAGATAAGAACATTTGAGAAACTTTGGAGATGTAGTTAAGGCTTTACCCAAAGGCAAATTAATAGCCTTAAAAACATTTGCTAGAAAACAAGAAACAGTGGCAATCTTCCTTAAAACCAGAAAGACAAAACATAAATAATTTTAGTCCAACAAAATCTGGGATATGAAAATTATGAAGACTCAAACAATCAAGTATTATGGCTGAGGAAACAGACTCAGAGGCAAGACAAATTGCCGTAGGGTCTCAGTGCTTTCTGGCTACCTTTTTATTTTATTTATTTTTTATGTGCTTGTGTTTTGCCTGCATGTATGTAAGTGTGTCAGATTCCCTGGAACTAGAGTTACAGACAGTTGTGAGCTGCCATGTGGGTGCTGGGAATGGAACCCGGGTTCTCTGGAAGTGCATTCAGTGCTTTTAACCACTGAGCCATCTCCCCAGTCTTCTGGCTACCTTTTGACTGCAGTTTGTGAAGGGGTAGTTTGTGAGACTTGAGTCTACTGCCCCAAAACAAATCTTGTGTTTTAGCAGACTTAGGCCTTAAAATATGCCAAATGTCTCATGAGTTATCTTGTTTTTCTGTTCACATGACCTAAAATCATGGGTCAGTACCATGAAGATGCAGTTTTCCTTGTTTCTTTTAATTAACCTTTATACATCAAAGTGGTTGACAAGAGTCGACAGGAAGTGCGGGGTTGGGGGTCTCCGGGCTGAAGAGCTGAGGATCTAAGGTTAAGGGTTCTGGGGTTGGATGATGAGGGTTGAGGGACCGGAATGGAGGAGCTAGAGGGCTAAGGAGCTTGGGGCCAAGATGCTCAAGCACACTGAAAGACACAGGTTTGAGGAGCTCTGAAAAAGAAACCAGCCTGATTCGCTGAGGAGCGGGCTGAAATGCTTTAAGTGCTGAGGTACCTGGGACTACTGAACTGAGGCTAGAGGAAGGGCGTCCCACACAGGAACTGAGGAAAAGGTTGAGGAGAAGCTGGAGGACTGAGGAGAGGGGCTAAGGGTGGGGGGCGCTGAGGGGAAAGGGCTGAGGCTATAAGGGGGCGGTACTGAGGGAGGGGTGCTGCTGACCTGCTGAGGGTGAAGGGTTGAGGTGTCGAAGGGGCGTGGTTGAGCCCTGACGGGGTGGTGCTTAGAGGCTTCGACAGCCTCCAGTTTAGACTGCTGAGACTAAGGAGCCTGGTAGAGGAGGGGCGGTACCCGGAGCTGAGGGGGCGGGGCTGAGATGCTTAGGGGGCGGAGCTGAAGGGCAAAGGGTTGAAGAAGAGTGCACCGAGAGGTTGAGGCGCCGAGAGGGCGGAGCTAAAGGACGCCGGGGGCGGGGAGAACCACCTGGGGGCGGGGCTGAAGAGCTGAGGGGGCGGGGCTGAGGGACTTACTGGACGGAGCTGAGGCTAAGGGCCGCGGCAGAGGAAACCTTGAGGAGGCACAAGAGGGTGGAGGGGCGGGACTGAAGGACTTAGGGGGCGGGGCCGGGACTAGGACGAGGGGCTTCGGAACCGTGGCCCTGAGTTGCTGAGGCGCCGAAGAACGAAGCGCACCGGGTGGAGAGGCGGGCCCGGCAGGCGGCGCCCTCCCTCACAGGCGCCTCCTTCCTCTACGATCTCCAGGCTCCCGCTCCCTCTCGCGTCGCAGCCGGCACTTTGCAAACTCCTCGCCTGCCCACGGCGGCCGCAGCTCCGCGCCCTGCCGACCCCTGCGCGTCGGTGGGGCAGCGGGCAGCGGGGTGGCGGCGGCGCGGGGGAGCGGAAGGCGCCGAGGCACAGCGCGTCCTCCGGCGGAGGCGGGAGCCGAGGCGGAGCCGCGCCAGCCCCGCGCCGCCGCGCCCCCCGGGCCGAGCCCCGCTGCCGCGCCGCGCCGTGCCGCGCCTCCGTCCCCGCCGCGCAGCCATGGCTGCGCCGCCGCCGCCCCGCTGCCCGCTCGCCTGAGGCGCGGCCATCCGCCGCGGGGACCATGGCGAGCGCCGCCGAGCCCCCGGGCACGGCGGCCGAGTACCTGCAGGAGCTGACCCGGATCGTCGCGGCGCAGCAGGAGCTGCTGGCGCAACGGCGGCGGCGCATCGAGGAGCTGGAGCGCCAAGTGGCGCGGCTGAGCCGTGAGAACGCCGGCCTGCTGGAGCGGCACCGGCGACACCTGGCCGCGTGCGCTCGGCGCCCGGACCCGGGCCCTTCGCCGCTCGGCGCCATTCCCGAGCTCGGCAGTCGCCGCGACAAGTAAGTGCCGAGCGGCGGAGCAGGCGTGCCGGGGGCGCGCGAACTTCTCAGGAGGCCGTGGAGTGAGTCCCTCGGCCGGAGCCCGGCGCACCCGGGACCTCCCGGAGCTGCCATCCGGCCTGGCCTCGCCGCGCGGCTGTCGCGTGCAGCGCCCGCCCGCCCGGGGCCGCCTGGGCCACTCTTGCTTAGTGCTCTTCACACGGACCCTGCGCCGTCCAGCTTTGGGGCTCGTCCTCCTCCCCCAAGACACTAATTCCCCCGCCTCGACCCGAGATTACCCTGGCTATTTTGGACCGAGGATTAAGGAGACGCCTAGGAGGCACAGCCCCGCCGCCCCGGCCCCTGGCGTCCCAGGAGTTCCAGCCTGCAGCAGCTTCGCTGCCTCTGGGTGCTGGTGCCGAAGCCCTGCTGGCAATCTTCGGTGCCCATCTGGGCGCGGCTCGGGCTCCAGGCTAGGGGCTTAGGTGACGTTGGGGTGGACTTGCCGCGTTTGCCGTGAGCTCTCTGCCCACCCTTTCTGCGGCAGCCTTTGGAACTGTCAGGGGTCGACTAGAAAAAGTGCTATGTGGTCAGTAGTTCTAGAACAAGCGACCTGAGAGGCTTAGGGCATGCAGTGCTGGAGCAGGGAGTTCTGCTGGCCCCAGATAGGGGCTCTAATTCCCTGGAGTGAGAATCCAGGCACTGGAGACAGCGGCGGCGTTTCCTCTACCCTAGGTCGGACTGTGCCCTGCTGTGGACATGGGACAGAAGGCTTGCTACAGTCTGCTTGGAGCACTAGTTGTAGGCATTTATGGAAGGGTTGGTCCACTCTTTGAAAGAGGAGAGTTGTGTGTGGGTCCGAAGTGGGGTCCGAAGAGGCAGAGTATGGCTGAATTCTGTGGCTCCTTAGGGGGCAGATTGGGATGTTATACCCACCTCTTCCTTCAGTTCATCTGGGAGGTAGGGGATTTGTGACTAGCTCCTGACTGGTGTCACTGACACAGAGCCTCTCTTGCCACTCCAGAGCACAGAGAGGGAGGGAGCTCTTAGCTCTGAGGCTTTCCATTAGTCCCTTTCACTGAAGCTGTGGGTCAGCTCATGTTAGATGCAAGGATGGAGAGCAAAGTCTGGGCTGCTGAAATCATCTCATGTTAGTTGCAAGGATGGAGAGCAAAGTCTGGGCTGCTGAAATGAAGTCCTTCACAGCTTAGGGAGGTGGCACCAGGGCAGGGACACACATTCCTGTTTTGATAGAGAACAGTGACACACGTTGACCGACTGATGCCTCACAACACTATCCCAGAAGATATTGTCCTTATTTTTCTTCAAAGTCACCTCTACTGACCAAGTGGAGTATGTAGACAGGAGAACTCAAAGGGGCAGAGGTTTCTTTCCCTGCCTTGGGAAATCTCCATTCTCAATCTAGACGGTGGTCTTGGCTGAGGAGGTCAAGGGATGCAAATGCTGAAATTTTATTTCAGAAGCTTCCAGCTTTGAGAAATTTTTGGCATTTCCCCTACTAGAGGCTCGGACAAAACCTGTGTCACCTCAAAAATGTATAGTGTCACTCTTAAGGAAAGAAAGAAGCAGCATAGTTCTTGCTCTCTGTTCTAGGTCCAAGGTAGCTTGCAAACTTGAATATGCACACTAGGAGCCTGGGCTTCTTTGCTGATTGTGGGTTCTCTGACCCAGCAAGTCGGGCAGGCTGGAGAATCTACTTCTCTCACAAGCTCTGGAACATTGTATGTTGCTGGCATGTAGACCCCATGATAATGAGCGAATGTCTGAGGAATGGGGATAGGAAAAGGAACAGGAGGTTCCCTTCAAGACAGCATTCTAGCCCTGTTTTCCTGCCTGAAACTCCTTTCCTAGCCTTTTGGGGAAAGGGATGCCAATTCCTTCCTCTTCTGGCAGGAGATACCCCATATCCTCTAGTTCAACTGTTGTGTGCTTAGGACCCTTATCAGGGGTTCTGTGAATAATGTGATGGATGTGAAGGAGTGTGTGATGACTAATGCCCCCCGAGAGCTTTCATTAAGTACCTGTTGTATGCCGAACCATAAGAGATAGTATTGAGAGATATGGGAAGACCCACAGGAAAGAAGAAAGAAATAATGCTGTATAAAGAAATAATGTGGGTAGATGAACTTGGGACTAAGGCCCAGCTCTGCACATCCCAGCTGGTGACTGTGGGACAGGTCACACCACCTTTCTCCACCTCAGCTTTTCTTAAATGCACACAAAGCAGGAATCAGCCTTCTATTGTTTTTCCCTAAGGTAACAGAGAGAGGAAATGGGCGCCCTGTAGGTACTTCATGCAGGCTACATTCTTTCCATGTCTGCCAGTTTCTCATTTCTTTGGATCAGGTGAGCCCAGGTAGGAGGTGGAAACTTAAAGGCTAGGTACAGGAGATGTCAAATGGGGAATATGGAACTGTGAGGAAGGATTGCTGAAGCTGACAATCGTTATTGAGCCTGAGTTTCCAGAGACGTACAAGATGACAGTTTTGGAGAAATGGAATTGGGGGACTAGGCACTACTACTCCCTACCTTTGGGCATTGGTGATGCCATTCCCAGACTTCCCTGTCTGCATAGAGTGACCCTTATAAGACAGGGTCTGAGCCAGGCGGTGGTGGTGCACTTTAATCCCAGCACTCAGGAGGCAGAGGCAGGTGGATCTCTGTGAGTTCGAGGCCAGCCTGGTCTACTAGAGCTAGTTCCAGAACAGGCTCCAAAGCTACAGAGAAACCCTGTCTCCAAAACCAAAACCAAAAAGAGGGTCTGCTAAGCATGCTGGCTGAGCAAGAACTGACTGACCCTTTTTAAGTAGTTGTTAGCCACTAGAGCATTCATTAGAAACTCCCTGCTCACTACATAGATAGCTTCAGTGGTCCATTGCTTGCCCTGGGATAAGAGTAGACTTGATAATCACCTCACCAGGTCCAAGAAGCCTAGACATTCTAGAAGCTTTCAATCCCAGGAACCCTTAAGTTCTTTCTCAGAGGGCTTTCTTATGTTTCTTGACCACTAGACTATCACTGATTCTCAGCACTAGAGGAGAAAATTAAAATGGAAGAAATCCAGTCATTCATTCAGGGTGCCTTTGCTAGCCTGGGAGTTGTTTCTGTTGTTATTGATGTTGATTTTCCCCTGGCATCAGCACTCATATGCAATGTTCAGTCAGCTATATTCTAATGATTCATTTTTAGAGCCACAATTCCCTCACTAGAGTTTGGGTACCTAGTGGGTGTTCAGAGTATATTGTTTGAATGGGTGAGGGCCTGGGAGGAAAAGAGATTGGAACCATCATGTAGCAGGTAGTGATGAATGTATTGAACCAAGTTTAGGAGCACATGGTGATATTCCCTAAGGCTTTGCTGCGTGCTCACACCTTATGCGTCATCATGCCCATCAGACAGAGACAGTTACAGCTCCCATGGTACTGTTGTGAGACCTAGACTCTGAGTGATCACATGCCTCATTTAAGCTCTACCATCTTGTTGTAAGCCAGTGTTGGATCTCACACTGTCTGAGTCCTCATCTTGCTCACCTACTGCCTGCCTTTCAGACTGTGGAATGATAAGACCAGCTTTCAGGATTCTTTTTGGCTCCTGGCTATTGCTTGAGGGAGCCCAGCATGGGTAGATTCCTTCTGCCCTTTGGAATCTCAGTCACCAAGGCAGAGCTTTTGGTGGTGGTTGTATAAAGGGGCAAGGATGGAAGAAGGTGACCCCGTTTTAGCTTTTGATCCTCTGAATTTTCTTGGCAGAAGGAAACATCAGCCTTAAGTGGCTGGGGAGAGACCCAGTGGAGCTGCCTCTTCCACCTCATCTCCGGCCCTCAAGGGCTGTCACATCACACATCACTCCAAGAGGACGGCTTCTGAAGCTCTGAATTGGTGACTCACTCTGGGGGAGGTTTTCAGTGGCATTCAGTGTCTGTTGACTTACCAAACAATGTGCTCTTCCTGGGCTTGTGGTGACATTAACCATGATGATGGTGCTTCCTTTCAGGGGCATGCTCAAGGGTGGCCATGGAAGAGGGGGCGGCAAGGGAAAACTGAATTGTCCTAATTGGCAGCAGGCAGATGACACAGCCCTACTTAGGATGGTCCTGGCAAGGAGACTTTGAGTTACGTTACTCCTCAAAGTGAAATAGTACCAAAGCTGGGGTCTAGGGGCCCTGGAGCAGAGTGCTCTTATGTGCAGATTCCTGTCTCCCTTTGAGCAAAGACTAGGAGCCTGGGAGAGGCTGGGAGAGCCTTTTTCTCCTCTTCTGTGACTGTGCCTAAGAAACTGGTGGCAGGAGACACTGTGCTTATGTTTCTATTAAATAATATTCTTGTTCTCCCAGCTGAGATAAAGCCTGTATCCAGTGCTGGGAAGATGTCCCTCTGTCAGGAACAAACTGCACCACACTTTAGGACACTTGTCCTAGTTGGACAAAATGTATTAAACTGTAAGGGAGCAGGGTGAGCCGAGCCATCCTTATTTTTCCTGCAGATGGTAGAGTCCGCAGAAAGATGAGGGAGTGTTTCTCTGAAGCTCTCTCCCAGTCGTCTAACAAGCTAAGCAAATTATTATTTTACAACCTAGAAAATAAATCAGGGAATGCTTCTTTATCTTGCTGGAGCTGAGGAAAACAGTGAGCAGTGCAGGCTATGAAACTCAGTTAGGAGATGTTGGTGTTTTCGACGTGAGTGTTCATACTGGATACAGGCCACTGTGCCTGCAGAGACCTTGTGTGAGCACTTGGCCACAGAAGTCAGGCATTTGGGGACATCCATATGTTTTGTTATCAGGATGGCTGTTTGTCAGTTGTTTTGTCTATGATGTTGTTTTGACAGCTGATTGTGCTATTTTATTTTTTTAATGGAAGAGCAACACTCGACTTAACTTGGGAAGTACACTGTTTTGTGCTTGTCAAAGTGTCAACTGGAATAATTCCCACTGAGCCACCAGAGAAACAAACATAGACAAACTGAGAGTTTGGAAAGAACTGGAATCCAAAAAGGTGAAACTGACCTATCTGAAATGGGGAAAGATCTACTGATGTGGTCAGTGAGTTTCCTGCTTTCTGGCCCTGACGCAGTATAGACACAGGTCAGGCTGCAGCCCAGATCTCCCCAACTGCAGGCTAAGTGGGACTGAGTGACACAGATAGAATTCCTGTGTAGCAGGTCTTCTTTGTAGATCTGATAATTTAGAATTATGTAGAGTGCACTGGCCAGTATTACATATGGAAAAGACCTCTGTTTTTATCAATAAAGCATGGCAGCTTTGTTGTTGCAATACCCCCTGTGACCCTAACTCTCTTAGTCTTTCTCTGGGGAATCTTTAAGGCTTTCTCCTGACTAGTTCCTGGACAGTTAGCTCTCCTCTAGCAGTGGGTTAGAAGATCTGCTCCTCCTGTATCTATCTTATAGTGGCTCAAACTTGATAAGTCCCAGCCTCTCTAAGTCAGTCCCAGTACAAATGAGAGTTACCATTTCTATAGAAGGAGATCAGACTTATGGACTGCCTGTGGTGTTTGTCACCAAGGGCTCAGTAGATGGTAGCTTTGGAGCAGGGTTAGCTAGGGCATTGAAATTGCTTTTAAGGATTGTTTAGACCCAGCATTTTCAAACATATAGAAAAGTAGAAAGAATCATGCAGAGAAGAACACCACTTCTCGTTCCTTCCCTCCAGGTTCTGCAATTGAAGTTTTTCAATATTTGCTTTATTGCATACCTCTGTACCCTTGAGGGTGCTTAGAAGCACATGGATGGGGAGTGAACATTTATGGGAGTGCCTACTGTGTCCCAGGGATGGGGCTCAGTGAAACAGACATGTGATTGCCACTTCCTTTTATTCACCCTGTTCTCCGGGCCACACAGGTAGGCAGGATTCTTGTCCTCTGTAGGGCAGCTTCCTCACTTCCTCCATTTGGAAACATGACCAGGGATAGAGCTTGGAGTGGGAAATGGGGCCAAGCAGTGTGCAGGCCTAGAGTATGTGAAGTAAATGGTTGCCTTTGGGCATCAACAGGCTTCATGCAGGAGGTGTCACTTGAGCTAGGGCTTTAGGAGCAAGATAGGAGGCAGAGATTGTCAAGTAGATGAGACAGAACACATACCACACTTGTATCCATGGAGTGTTTGGGGGTGACAAGTGCCCTGAGTGACTGTGGAATGTCTATGAATGGAACAGCTGGGCAGAAGAGGCCAGACAGGCACAGATGAGTCTGACAATGTTACCTTGTTCAGGACTGAGATGTCAGACTGGCAAGGGCTAGGGAACAAAACTAGGTTAACCCTTTCCAAGTTGTGCCTTTTCTATATCCTGATTTAGAAACATTTGTCTTTCCTACCAGGAGGAGGCCAGAGCTACAGAGAAATAGGAGAGAGGGGTTGTAGAGATAGTTTAGCTGTTAAGAACACTTGTTACTCTTGCAGAGGACTTGGGTTCAGTTCCCACAGTTGGTGGTTCACAAACATGTGCAACTCCAGTTCCAGGGAATCTGACACCCTTCTCTAACTTCTGAGGGCATCAGTCATGCATGTATGCACATGCACACATGCAGGCAAAACACTCATGCATACAAAATAAAAGAAACTACTCTTTTTTGGGGGGGGGCTTTGAAACAGGGTTTCTCTGTATAACAAAGTCCTAGCTATCCTGGTACTCACTCTGTAGAGCAGGCTGGCCTTGAACTCACAGAGATCTGTCTGCTTCTTCCTCCCGAGTGCTGGGACTAAAGATATGCATCACTGCACCTGGCATATCTTTTTTTTTTTTAAAAAAAAAAAACTCTTAAAAAGGAAAAGAAAAGAAAAAAAAGAAAAAGTCTTTCTTGGTTCCTGACTTTAGAATATACCAAATTACAACAGTTAATGTTAATTAATGTTACTTAATAACATTAATTAAGTCCTTTAAGTTCTGTATACAGGGTACTGTATACCTTTTTCTTTTTTCTTTTTCTTTTCTCCTTCCTTCCTTCCTTCCTTCCTTCCTTCCTTCCTTCCTTTCTTGCAGCAAGGTCTTATGTATTCTAGGATGACTTTTAATTTGCCATGTAGCCAAGGATGACCGTGAACTTCTGGTTGTCTTACCTTCACATCCTGAATGCTGAGACTGCAGGTGTACAGTGCTGTGGGTCAAACTCATACCTCTGTACAAGCTAGGTGATGACTCTCCAAACTGAGCTCTGTCCGTAGCCCCAGATTCTTTTCTTTGTCTGCATCAACACTGGAACCTCTTGACAGGCATGGGCTTTATCATTCCCTTTCGTAGATATGAAATCTCAGACTTTTTAGCAGTTTCCCCACCTCCTGACAGATGCAGGATCTGCACCCAGGTCTGCCTGCCCACCTGGTCAGTATGCCTCACTGCACTATGTAGCTCTGGAGCGGCTCATAGGTGTATGCATTACACTGTGAAACATCTGAGGCCCTTCTAGGTGTGGTACAGTTCAGTCACCCAGACCTTTGGCTTAAGGAGCTAGCATTAACTCCAGCTTTGTCATCTACCCAGAGACAGCAGTCACTTTAAATTTGAGCATCAGATTTAGTGTCTTGGTGCTACTTGGGGCACCTTGCAGAAAAAAATTTTGCTTTCAAGAGCTCCTATCCCATCATGGCAAAACAATCTCAGTGGCAGTGCCTAGCTGGCAAGCATCTGTGAACAGACATGGGAAGGGTTCTCCAGTTGCTCAGCCAATACTGGACACTCTTTGATTCAACTTGAATTTCTTTTCCACATGTGTGTGTTTGCTAACCTTTTGGGGATCCTCTCTGTGTTCTGCAGCTGGCTTGTGCATATTCTACAACATGACCAAAGTGCTATGTGAGATTCTGCTGTTTCTACCAGCTTCATTGCCCAAATGACAAACCTATGTTGGTGGCACTGGGGGGCAGCTTCAGGGACCTTGATGGGGATGAGATTTATGCATGGGCTGCAGGGGTCCATGAACAGCCTATAACGGAATGGGAACGGATGGGTTAACAAGTGTGGAAAACCCAAGGACAAATTCCAGAGAGGGCCAAGCCTTGAGCTCTACTATTTTCTGCTCCTGGGCATGTGAAATGAATCTCTCTGAGCCTTAGTTTCCTTATCTCTACTCTGGGACAGTGATAATTGGATCCCTCTCTCAGGGTTACCTCCAGCAGGAAATATTCCTGGTTTGGTTGAGGCACAGGGAAGGGACCAGTGTATGAGGGGGATAGCTTGTGATGGGTCGGGTGGGGGAATGGGATGGTGGGGCAAAGTAAGCAGGACCATGCAGACCCATTAGAGACTTTGGCTTTAATCTGAGGAAGACAAGAGTCCTTAACTGAACTTATACATTGATAGGACCTTGGGCTCCTGGGCAGACAGGGACAGTGAGACAGGCTACAGTAGGTGTAGCAGGACACGGGAATGGCCCAGGTGGTTCTGGGAGGGGTGGGAGGGATACATATGTTTTGGATAAAGGCATGTGATTCCCTGCTATCTCTCCACCCACGACAGTCGTCTTCCCAGATGGAAAGGAGAAAGAACAACTCAGCCAGGAGAAAGAGTCTCCAGATGGGAGGTTGCCATTTGGGGCCTTGTTGCCTGCAGTGGCTTTTGGAATAGTGAGTGAGTGGGCTGGTGACATCCCTGGAGCTACTTCCAGTTCTCAGTACCCAAAGGAGCGTCATTTACCCACCACCTCTTGCGAGGTGTAGTTCAAGCAGGGTTGCTTGCTCTCCTTAACCTGGCAGGGGCTTTGAGGTGGCTCTCTGATGAGTTCATATGCAAGGAGTGGATAGCACTATGTCCAAGACATAGACTCTGTCATCAAGCTACTTCCTCTGCCATGAACAGGCTGTGCTTCCTCAGATCAGTGCTTTTGCTTTACTCTGCTTCCAATTTATTTGTTGTAAAACAAGACTCAAGACTCCAGAACATCACTTAGCTCCTAGTGGCAAATCGTTAGTGCACATGAATGTACAGGAGGCCCATGCTAAGTTGTGTCACTGTTGTTCTTCCTGGGCCAAGAAGCTTGTGGGCAATGTAAGTCACAAGGTTAGAAATAATGATTAGAGTTTTGGCATATCTGTTATCTGTCTCCTACTTACCATTCTGCATATTTAGTACAACAGAGTTTGAGTTCAATTCTTTGTAAGACATACTGTCTTCATCTGGTTAGCCTTTAGTTACAGATTCTTGGCATGTTTTAAAGTATCAGAAACGTAATGTTATTAAAACCAAATGGATTCCCTGACCCCTTCCCCAGAGCAGAGCTATCTAGAATGCTCCGCCTCCTCCTTTCACAATCTACCATATGCTTACGTCTCTGCTTAACCTTTCCGAGGTCTTCTTTTCACCCATTTCTTACTTTGAGGGGCCTCAAAGGCTATCTTTCTCTGTGTGTAGAGGTCTTTGAATATTTTGGTTTATTTTCACCCATAGGCTAGCTTCCTTGGCCTCCCTGGCACCTACAGTGAGCCAATCACTGGGCTAAGGACTCAGCAGATGCCGCTGTAGTTGGCCTTCACCAACAGTGTTAAGATGATCCAGCAGGGGTGAAGGGAGTACCAGCTAAGATAACAAGAGCAAAGGCATTCTTAGAGGTCTCACCACTGTATGGCTACATTTCCTTTCTCAAAAATGGGGGCTGGAAAGATGATTTATCCGCTAAGAGCATTTGTTGCTCTTGCAGAGAACCAGAGTTCAATTCCTAGCACCCACCTAGGAAGGATCATAACTGTGTTTAACTTTAGCTCCAAGGGATTCAGTGAGGGACACTTACACCCACATGCATACACACTTACAGATAAACGCATCTACTCATAAAATAAATCTTTTAAAAGAATAGAATATATTGTTCCCACCCTTAGTCATAATGATTAATCACTATTCACTATTGTGATTGGTTGTTCATATTGTAAATATTTACTACAACTCTGTTAGGTAGGAACCTTGATTGTGGTACAAATGAGGGAACAGCACAGGGAGGCAAAGGTGGTAGAGGAGGTGGTGGTTTGAAGGAGAATCAGCCAAGCACATCAATTGAGAGGTATCATCTTTTAGGGACCTCTTTGGATTTTAGTCCATTATGTTCAAGCTCCACTCTTCATGTAATTTCAGTTCTTTTTAATTAGTGGGGCTCATTTTAGAGATCCAAAATACGGTCTATGTAGGAAAATTCTTCATTTACATTAGAGCATAATATGTATTCTGCTTGTCGGATGGAGGATTCTGTGTCTGTTAGGTTTAATTGATTTGTGGTGTCATTTATACTTTCTATTTTCTTGTTGATTTTATGCCTATGTCTAATGCTGGCATTAAAGGTATTCACCACAATACTGGCTGGTGAGCCATTATAATTCTATTTTTGTTACTATTGTCTAATATACCTCTTTCCATTCTTTTATTTTCAGCCTATTTGTATCTTTGACCTGAAGAATCTTGTAGATGGCATGTAACTAGATTTATGCATTTTGCCAGTTTTGGCTTTTGATTGTAACATTTAATCCACTTTGACTTAATATATCATTATAAAGTAGGATTTGTAGATGCAATACTGTTCGTCTTTGTTCTTATCTCTATTCACTACTTTCTTTTGTGTTAATTTGGTATCTTTCTCATGGATTATTTTAATGCCTTTCTTGCTTACCTTTATTTGTGTTTTTGTATTGTTTTGTTTTTTTGAGACAGGTTGTGTGTGTGTGTGTGTGTGTGTGTGTGTGTGTGTGTGTGTGTAGCACACTGGCTCTCCTAGAACTAGTGCTGTAGACCAGGAGACTAGGTTGGCCTTGAGTTCAGATTCAGAGATCCACCTGTCTCTGCCTCAGAAGTACTAGGATTAAAGGCATGCACCATCATGCCTGGCTATTATTTACCTTCATTTTTAAAGGACTTAATAAAACCTGTACCAGGCAATAGTAACCAAAAGAAAACTACAGTGGCAGCACCAGCCAGGTATGGTGGCGAACATCTTTAATCTCAGCATTCAAGAGACAAAGGCAAGCAGATTTTTGTAAGTTTGAGGCTAGCATAGCCAACAAAATGAGCTCCAGTCCAGCCAGGGCTACATAGTGAGACCCTATAAAAAATAAAAAAAAAATTACACAATAGCAAAAACATAATAGATTTTAAGAAAAAGATTGCTACTGTGAATAAGGAAAGTCTAAAGTGGGCAGTCCCTCAAGAAGACATAACCATAACAGACAGACATGCACTAAGTAACAGAACCTCAAGATTCATGAAACAAAATTGGAAAATAAAGGAGAAACAAACAATTCAATAATAATAGGCACCAGGTGGTGCCTTTAATCTCAGCACTCAGGGAGGCAGAGGCAGGTGGATCTTTGTGAGTTTGAGGCCAGTGTGGTTTACAGAGTGAGTTCTAGGACAGCCAGGGTAGACAGAGAAACCCTACCTCAAAGAACAAAAGAAACACAAGAGTAATAGGCAAGAACATCAATACTTGACTTTCGACAGTGAATAGAACCAGATACAGAACACATGCTTCATCTTTACCTAGAGAGAATGAGGGCAGGGGCAGGAACTACCCTGGGGGAGAAGCTGACAAACATGGATGAAGATATATGACAAACTCTGTAGGCACAAGGGAACCAGCCCAGAAACTCTGTGGGAACAAGGAGAACAAGTTGTCTTTGCTATCATATAATGGGGCCATCTTGCTATTCATATAATAGGGCCCTGTCCTCATTAGTTCTCTCTCTCTCTCTCTCTCTCTCTCTCTCTCTCTCTCTCTCTCTCTCTCTTTGTGTGTGTGTGTGTGTGTGTGTGTGTGTGCATATGTGTATAGGTGTATGTGTTTGTGTGCATGTATATGTGTGTGCAGGCCACAGGTCAATGTTGCATGTCTCCCCCAATCCCTTCTCCACCTTATTTTGGGAGGCAGAATGGACTGGGTCTCTCATTGACCCAGGAGCTCACCATTTCAGCTGTTTCCACCTCCCCAGTCTTGGATTACAGGCACAGGTACTGCTTCTGACCATTTTTTTCTTTTAAACTTGGGTGCTATAGATTTGAACTCAGATCCTCATGCTTGCATGGCAGGCACTTTACTGACTGATCCGTCTCTCTAGACCCTCAATAGATTTTAATGAATAGTTAGCAAATCAAAGAATCAATAACCCAATGAGTCAACCACTTACTTTAAATGTTCTATTTGTTACTGTGTAAGAAATGAAAATTTAGTCTTAAACCCACACATAATTTTATTTTATTTCAAGATTTTTGAATTCAAGTTTGGGCAAGGCCTGGGTAGGCTATTCTCTTCCCTATACCATCAAGGGAAGTTGCTTTGTAGTATTTAACTGGAGATGGACTTGTTTGGAGGATAACCAAATGTCTTTACTCACATGGCTGGCACCCATGGAAGGGTTTAGAAAGCTGAGCTTAGCTGGAACCACTGACTGGAGTGTCCAAATGAGGCCTCTCCAGCACGGTAGAGTCAGTCCAGGAAAAGAATGTCCTGAAAGGCCTAGGAGGGAGATGTGAGACTCCTTTTGACATACTCTTGAAAGTGAAAGTCACCTCTGTCAATCTTGTCATTCAGCCAGGCGGAACGGCCAGCATAGATTCTCGGACATGGGACTTGGCTCTGTTCTAGTTGGGGTTACTGTTGTTGTGCTGGAACACCATGCAAAAGTAACTTGGGGAGCAAAGGGTTTATTTGGCTTACACTTCCACATTACTATTCTTCACTGAAAGAGGTAAGAACAGGTACTCAAACAGGGCAGGCTTTGATGAAGGAGCTGATGCAGAGGTCATGGAGGGGTGCTGCTTACTGGCTTTCTCCTTAGGGCTTGTTCAACTTGCTTTCTTATATAATCCAGGACCAGTCCAGTGTTGACATTACTCACAGTGGCCTGGGACCTCCCTCACCAAACACTAATTAAGAAAATGTCTTACCTTATTGAGGCATTTTCTGTATGGACTTCCCATGTAGGGCCACTGTGTTAGCTTTCTGTTACTCTAACAAATTACCTGGGGTAATCAGCTTAAATAGAGAAAGGTTTATTGTGGCTCACAGTTTTTCTGAGGTTTCAGCCCATAGTTGCTTGGCCCCATTGCTTTTGGGGTTGTGGTGAGATAGAACACCATGGCTACAGCACATGAGAAAGGAAGCTGTTCCATATGCCATGTGCCACGTGCCATGTCAGCTGGCAAGGTAAGTAGAGGGGTAGAGACTAGAGTTCTTCAGTGTCCCCTGTGGATACTCTTAGTGGCCTAGAGATCTCCCACTAGGCCTCTGAAAATCTTCCTCATGGGCGTAGGAGCCAAGCTCTTAACACATGGCCTTTGAGGTGGGTATTCCAGATGTGGATACGGCAGTCACTCAGAGAGGTTGGTGGTATGTCTGAAGAGGGCAGTGCCCACAAGGCTGAGGATGCTTCCCATGTCTGGGATCTGGCCTGTGTTCTGGCTGAAGGCTGGCTAGGGCAGGCAGGATCCTCTACCCAGTCACTCTGAGAGTGCTTACCCATCTCATCTTCATTTCCCACACTCAGAGCTGTATTTTTAACTCCTGCCATATGGTGAAGCAGCCAAAACACCCAGGAGGGAGTCTGGGGAAAATCATATTCATGGATACAATGTTGATAACGTCAGCCATGAGGGTCCCAGTTCTCGTTCCTGCCTCTTCCCTCCTGTTAACTCATCAGAAGCAGCATCATTCTGCTGGGCTGTCATCTTGCCAGTGACATAGGGAACATCTTCAAGACCTCTGACCAACATGGGGGTGGGCCCCATGTTGGAGAGAGTGTTCACATGTGATAGTGGGGTCTTGAGATTTTAGGGACATGCTGTGGGGTGTGCCAAATTGGGGCCCTCTAAGGTGTAAATAGGCACCAGGTTGTGTCCTCCTCCTATCTCTCCCCTTCTTGCTCCCTCTTTCCCTCTATTTGTTTCTTTATGTCTACCTTGGATATTGCTGTCCTTTTACTGTGTCTTCTGAAAGTTCTTGTGTTGCAAACCTCATCACTAAGGTCTTATGTGTTAATAGTGTTTGGAGTAGTAGCCTTTGGGAGGTAATTAGGATTAGATGAGGTCTTGAGAGTGGGACCTGTGATGGCTTTAGAGGCTTTGTAAGAAGTGGAGGAGACCCAAGTTAGAGTGCTGCTCTGTTTCACAAGTAGCATGCTCTGCTATGTCAGTACAGCACTGGCCCTCACAAGTTTCTCGTTATTATGTTCTGGTCATGCCAGCTTCCAGAACATGATCCCAGTAAACCTCTATTCTTTATTAGCAATTCAGCTTCAGGCTTGCTGATAGCAACTGAAAAGGGACCAAGTCAGCTACAGATATATATTTGCTGGCATGCTTTCTCTTGCTCACAAACATGCCCAAGGCAGGGTGGCCAAGTGTTGGTTGATTTGTTCTATGCTTTCCAACATGCCCGGACATCACTTATCTCAGACACGTGCCATTTTTGTGCCTCATGCCACTCTCTGTCTAGAAACCTCACCCACACCCCGTTCCTGCTTTCTGAACCTTCTTGGAAGGACAGGCTCCGTATCTTGGCCTCTTTTCTGTTTGACACATATTAGAATAAATCTCCTCTTTATATCCAGTCTACTCTTGTAGCCCTGGATCACTCCGGCAACTTCCCAACTTCTCTTACTCCATTTTGACTGCCTCTTCTTTCTCTGGGAGTAGGAACCAGTTATACTAGTTATGAACTGTTCACCTTTGAGTGCCTACCCCCAACTGCTTATGTTTAATGCAACATATTTCAAATATATTATGATTGTTTTGTGTGAAAGACCAAGGGTTTCCAAAGTGGTTCACACATGCCTCAGGTGTGAATATGTAGCTGAGGAACAGGATAAAACCAGGCTGGAGCTTCTGTTTCTGTGTATTGCTTAGTCTTACTCTGCAGCTTGTTTTTGCTGGACTCCTCAGTGATATGTAGTCATATTTTCATATCATTTGTAAAAACATGAATTCATTTATCAGGCGATATTTCTAAAAATTTCTCCTGTTTGGGGAATCTCATAAACAATTCTATGATTTGACCAAGGCATGGTGGTGCACGCCTTTAATCCCAACACTCAGGAGGCAGAGATAGGCAGATATTTGTGAGTTCTAGGCCAGGCTTGTCTACCTAGTGAGTTCCAGGTTCAGTTGGGGCCACATTGTTGAATTCTGTCTCTAAAACAAAAACAAAAGAAAAAAGAAGAAAAAGACTGCAACTTATGTCTTGTATTCTACCCCCAACACTGCAAAATGTTGTTGTTGTTGCTGCTGCTGCTGCTAATAATAATAAGTCTCTGAACTTGATCACAGCTAAGTTTTAGCTGCTTTCATCCTCTTCATGACAGCTGCTTTCCTGGCTTGAAGTGTCATTAGGAGATGGACTTATGCACACATTGAATACTGCCTATGTTAATTGATTAGTGTTATCCACACAGTCCCATTTTATAGATGAGAAAATGGAGACCCACAGAGGTGAAGCCTCCTTCTGGCTGGGCTGGATGTGGTTTGTGTAACTGCAACTTAGTGCTGTTTGCATTCTTGCCATGTTTGGGGCTCACTGTACGCCTGTGGTTGAGCTCTTAGGCTCTGCTTTGTAGCTGGTGGGAGCTGGTTTCTATTGCTCTGATTTCTCTAGAGGACAGTCCTGCTGTCAGTGGTCTCATGGTTGTCCCCAGTAGATCCCCAGTAACCTGAACCCTTGATCGGGAGAGGTCAAGATTATGTCTGGGAGATCCCACTGAGAGGCTTATCCAGGGTACAGGGATGAGTTGTTGGGGTAACTGGTTCACCACCCTCTTCCCAGATCTTTATTTACCATATGCCAGCAATTCTATCTTCTTCCACTGGAGACCAGGGAGAAGGAGAAATAGTTGTTCCTTCATCATGATGACAGCCTGTCTTCCTTATATAGAATGTTTTGTTGTGAAATGTAATTTCTTTGATTCCTTTCCTAGACTGGCCCTTTGGGTTGCCTTCGCCCTTTCTACTCTTCTAACAACCCTGTGCTGTGTAACTTCTGAATCATAGTAGTTGGTTTCTTGCAGTCCAGAAACTAGATTAAAGCACTAACAGATTGGGTGTCTGGTGACCTGCTCTCTAGTTCACAGATGGCAACTTCTCCCTGTTGTCACATGTCAGAAGGGGCAAGGGAGGCTTCTGGGGCCTTTTGATTAAGGCCACTAATTCTATTTGTGGGTGGTTTGTTTTCTTGACCTATCACCAGCCATAGGCCCCATCCTTAACTCCATTACCTAGCAAGTTAGGATATCAGCATAGGAATTTGAGGTAGGAAAATCTCAGACCATGGCAAAGCCCAACCTAATTGTCAGTTCTGTAGATGTGAGTGGGGATAGCTGGGATACAGCCCATGTCCCCACCTTCCTATCCCTTGGTCTTGCTACATGGTGGAGAAACAGGTGCTTCTTTGAACCTGTGACCTGTGAAGACTGGGAAATGAGCTTGCTGGAACAACCACCTAGGCTGTAGAGGCAAGGGGATGTGGAGTGAGATATCCCCAGAATCTCTTCCCCTATGTCTGTACTGTCCTTTGGGGACTCAGTCAGCTTGAATTGTGTGATTTTTGTGTGATCTCTTTAGAGGGGTTGGTTTTTTTACTTGTTTAGGTGTGGCACCTTCTGACTAAGTTCATAACTTCTCCCTGAGTGGTTCTGCTCTGGAGCTTGATTTTCATATGTATCCCAGGCATAGTGGAAAACAACACACCAATCACTACGTCTCTCCCATGGAGAGCTGGAGCTGCTGGGTCTGCTGGATCTGCACAACCTGGTTAGGTCTCTAGAGTCTCCTGGTTTAAAGAGCACATCCTATCAGGATCTGGGTCTCAGAAGCCTGCAAGCTCACCCCATCCGACTACTTAGTAGACCGAGTTCTGTCTTGTGCCTATGAAAGGTCAGTGCTTGGTTAGTTACATGCATGATAGTTCCCAGTTATGAGACGTCAGGCATGTCTCAGGCTCTGATTCCACTTTGAGGTGAATGGCTGTGACATTGAGATTGAACAGTGTCACTTCTTGGATCCTAATCTGCCAAGTGCAGTTTAGTTGAAACCAAATTGCTGAGGTGGGTGGGTATGCAGAGAGCTGTGACTGCAGACTGGCTCCATCCTGAAGAGTCCAGGAAATGCTTCTTCATTTGGAACATGGGTATAAGACTGTGCTGAGTCCCTGGCAGGCAGAGTCTGTAGTGTGCTAAGTATGCAGAAGAGACAGAGATGTGAATCAAATTAGAGGCAGAGATGGAGAAAGCTAGAGAGACGGAAGAAGTAGAGAAGGGGAACTAGAAGAGACCCAAAGAAATAGAGAGATAGGGAGGGAAACAAGGAGAGATGGCAGAGGAGAAGAGAAGAGAGAGGAGAGACAAAGATCTCAGATGGAGAGAAAGACAGAAAAGCAAAGAAACAGAGACAGAAGGATGTAGATGGGAGACAGGCTCCATAGAGGCAGAGGTTGATAGGCACCAGGCCCTGTGTCTGGGTTAACCTTCCTTCCCTCCTTCCTTCCCCCATGCTGAATTCGTCATTAATGTATTCATGTATTCCTTCACCTAACAAGCCCTCTCAGAGCACCTCCAAGTGCCAGCCTTCTTGCAGGGTGAGGCTCCATCAGTCCTCAGGGTGCCAGGCTGATGGGGCAGGAAGGAGGTGGGTGAGTGGGGAGGGGGTGCCAGGCACGTGGCAGAAAATGCCACACTTTTGAAGGTGATGCTTGTGCACGTTTGTTTTGACATTGGTGAGAATCTGTACAAGAATGAGCGAGACTCGGGTGGGAACAGAAGACATTGGCCTGCTTTCCCATGTGCTTCACATCTATCATTTGCCTTGCTGCCTAGGTGTGCCCAGTCTATGTGGGTTATTCAGAAGCCTGAAGCATTCCACAGGCAGGCTGGGCCTGCTGCTGCTTGGATTTGAAAACCAATTTGTGTTTCAAAAGAGGAAGTGTGACAGGCAGTGAAGTGACAGGCAGTGAGCCTGAACCTGAGACTGGGAAAAAGGCAGAATGTGGCTGGCTTCCCTTACTTGTTGGGACCTAAGCAGCTTGGGCATGCAGGAAAGCGTGTTTTCATCTGGCCTTGCAAAGGTCCCCCCACGTGGCCCCTGCTGCTAGCCTACTCAGAAGCAGAGCTTTGGGGCTATTTATATCCACTCCAGCAAATCTTTTGATCTTGATGATCCTGGGCAAAGCTTCTGTGGTGCTGGCTTTTGCAGGCTGTCCCCCTAGACTGACATGAGCAGGGAGAAAACACGATTCTGAGAGTGGCAAGGTTAGGAGGCCTCCTGTCCACACCTTAGCTTGGGACCTAAGAGTCTGGACAGCCAGCTCACACCAGCCCTGTGTGACACTATCTTCTCAGTGTTTCTCTGTCCTTATGACAGGGGACACTATTCAGAACTGGCATTAGTTGAAGACCTACTATGTCTTAGGTACTTTACTTTTTTCCTCAAAGGATTACTTTAGTTTTAAAAATTGTGGACCTGGGAAGAATACTCATTGGGTAAAAGCACTTTCACCTTAACCCTGATAACCCAAGTTTGAATCAATCAGAACCCATGTGAAAGCCAGACTCAGCTCAAATGTCTAATCTCAGTGTTCCTATGGGGAAATTAGTTGCCGAGACAAGAAACTTCCCAGAAGCTTATAGACCAGTTAGCCTGCATACACAACAGAAAAATACCAGAGACCCTGTTTCAAACAGCAGAAACCTGTTTGGACTAATACCTGAGGCTGTTCTCTAACCTTCACATGCATGTAGTGGCACATATATACCCCTGTGCATTCATGCACACTTGCATATACACAAACACTGTTACAAAAAATTGTGATAAATTTATACTGTACACAATGCATAGAATTTTTACTATCTTTAGATGTGTAGGTTCAGTTGTACTGATTATGTGCACGTTGTATAGCCCTCAGGACAACCAAACTCCAGGGTTCGCCCATCTTCTGAAACTCACTCAGCTCTACCCTTATACCTTCCTGCCCTTGACACTCACCATGCTATTCTGATTTCCTAGGGATAACATGTAAACAGAAGTCTCAGCACCTGTCTTTTGTTGTTGGCTTATTCAGTTGAGCATCACAGTCTCAAGATCTGTCTGTCCTACTGTAGCAGTTGTCATCCTTCTAGAAATGGAGTAAGATTCCATGATGTGCCTCTACCAGAATTTGCTTCTCCAGAGTCAGGGATCCGTGTAACTCCCACCTCACTGCTGTTGGACATGATGCAGTTTAGCAGGCAAGTAAAGATCCTTCTCTGAAGCCAGGCTTCCAGCACGTAGGGTAGGTACCAGAAGGGGAGTATGTTTTGGGGTTAACATGCCAGGTATGTCAGATATCACTCATCCCCATGTAACCCTTTACGTAGGCATTGTTGTCTAGTAATGGATAAGGATAAGGATGGGTCCAGGGCAGCCACTCGGTTGGTCAGTGGATGGGTAGTTACCCTGAGAGGTGTACCACTCACTCCTTCACTTCTCTCTTCAATAGGGAACTAATTATAATTTTAAACCAAATGACTTTTGAATAGGTGCAAAAATAGAATGAGATCAATGGAACTGTCACCCAGCTTCTCCATCACCAGAATTTTACCTTTTTAAATTTATTCCCTCTGCTTTTAGCCTCTTTCTCTTGGGGGTTTCCGTGCGCTTGTGGCTGTTCCCAGGCCTTTCCCAGTCCCATCTCTCACTGCAGTTCCCTTATCATCCTTACTTTCCTTCTTAGTACCAGTCTTTGAGCTGCATGTGGATTTGTTTGCTCATTAGATGTCTCTCTGAGGATGTGTGCCACTGGAGAACACTTTTGTCTGTCTTACTTGCTCCCATTGCTTCAGCAGGTGATATAGTAGGCCTCAGAGCAGCCGTTGGGTGACTGCTTACATATTGCTAGCATTCTCTCGCTTCCCTGCTGGTTCTGCATGGCCTCATACTGCAGCCTAGGAGCTGAAGGATACATTGGCCTGGTCTTGACTTACACGAGGGGGAGTCTAGCTTGGTAGCCTCTTACTCCCTTATTCTTAGTTCCATACTCTGGACTGACAGTGATGAAGTCTCTGCTGCTGCAGTTACCAGCTGGGCTTGTTGGTGCTCTGGCTACTCCTAATGCAGAGTTCTCTGTGCTGGTGGTGGCAGCTTTGTTGACACTGTAGCCCTAGCTACAGTTTGCAGGTATCTCCCACTGTCTACAGCAAGGGATAACTGCAGTCATATCCTTTCTTTTCCCTAACCCCTAGGGCAGAGGATCGAGCTAATCACACTGACTGGTGCCAAAACAATCATCATTGCTGTCCAGCCAAGGTCTCTCTATCCATGTGTGGCCATTTATTCCCCATCGCCATGTCTACCTGCTCTATCCCCTGATGCCTAAGCTTTCTTTTCTGCTGGGCAGTGTCCTTGTCTGTTGTTTCCTCATTCAGTGAGCAGTGCCATTTGTATTTTGGTTTGCCATAAGCTAAATCCCTTTATTCATTGTTGTTTCATTTGGCTGTTACTTGACCACACCATTGGCTGATGAAGACCTCTCCCAGTCAGGCCTGGAGTTCTTACCCTCATCCCAGGTACAAATGGTCTGTGATGGGGGCCATAGAAGTTCAATGCCTGGCCACAGGTAGAACATCTCTGGCGAGTTTACTCTCTGATCCCTGTGGGATCAGACCTGGATGAACTTTCTTGTTAGTCCTTTCCCCCCTTATCTACACTTGAATGAAACTCATCAGTCCATAGGGAACCCTTTCCTGAGGCTTCTCCTATTTTCTGCTTGTGCTTCGTGCTCAGGTATGTTAGGTTCCTTCTAACCTGGCTCTGCATCCAGCATTTGTTTCACTACCTGATCAGAACCCAGGAAAGGGTGCCACCCTACTCTATTATCTACTACTCAAGACATGGGTGCCTAGGCTACTTTTATTCTGGGTTGTGTTCAGCGTGGCATCTTCCTATAGGGTGCCATAGGAGGATGTGAGAATGCCCTTGGAGCTCTGAGGGTATTGCATCTGGTCACCAATGAACCACATAAAATGGATCATCTTCTTGAAAAGCATTACAGGTGATGCTTCTGCCCATGTCCACGTATGGCATTGTCATCCCTACTCTCACACCCTCCAAGGCAAAGGTATGGCTCTTCTGGCTTTTAAGCTCTCTAGAGGTGCCTGTTACTCCAGCTCAGCTCTTGCTCCTCATCCATGGTCTCCTTATAAACTGCTCTTCCTGCTCTCTTACCTTTGTGTGGACTGCACCTCTGCCTCACCTACAGCCTGTAGTCAGTGACTAAGCCCAGATTTTGCCTCCACTGGGAAGCTTTCCTAGTTCTGGCTTCTCCACGGTGTCAGATTGGTCTCCTGAGACCTATAAAGCCATTCATGCCTGTAAAATAAGCAGCAAAAAAGCCTGTAGGGCCCTGTCTAGTCCTCTCTGTGAGGGAAACCTTATTCTCTTTGCTTCCTGCTTCCTACTTGGATTTGTATTTCTTCTGCAGGAGGCAGTGTAAAAAGAAATCATCCTAAGGGTATGATCCAGACTGATACCAATGCTCAGATGGAAAAAGGCCTGGGAGTCACCGACAGCTTGTTTCTCTATCTCTGTGACAGTGACTTCTAGCCTGGGCCATGCTAGGGAAGCCCAGGTATGGGCTGCAGTTGTATCCTGGCTCTTTAGAGGCTTTTTCACTTCTTGCAGCCTTAGTTTCCTCACTTGTGAAATGGGCTAATGACCTGCCTTTCAGGAGTCCAGAGTGTCAGGAGGGCTTGTCCTGCAATTCCTCAGCAAGGTCTGGTTCCCCTGGTTTTGTTGCAGTCCCTGGGGATCCTTTGCCATCCCAGGGTGGTTAGGCTGAGGGTGGCACTAAGTGATTGAACAGCATGAGCTCTGCCATAAACTCTGGGTGGGGTGTGTCTACAACTTGGTGTGTGGCCTCTGTACTTCACAGGGCCTTTCTGTGCCTTGGTTTCATCTGCAAAGTGTGATAATGAGAGTCCTTCTCAAGCTTATTGAAGGTGAGGATATCCAAGATGCTGAGTTCAGAGACCCTGGAATTTAGTGTGGGCAGTAATTGCCTATCCTTATTGCTGTAACCACTACCATTAACATTGTTTACTCTTGTGACCCCAGGCGCCTAAGGAAGTAGGACTCAGACAAGGAGGCCCATTGCCCATTGTGTACAGCACACCAAGGGGCAGGCCTGTTTGAGGTCCTGCTGTATGGCCTCAGGAAGGAAGTCTTGTTCTTGACACCTGAGTATCTACTGCATGAAGCTACTTGTATCTTAAGAGCTGTGGCTCTCCCCAAGACATAAAACACTCTGACTTAGGAAATTTGCCAGAGACAAAACTAGCCAGATAGTCTACAAATCCATAAAGCCTAAGGTGGATGGTTTTATGCTGGGTCCTGGCTGACTTTCCTGAGAGATAGCTACAAAGGGTCATACTTAACAAGGCTTGTAGCACAGGGTGCCAAAGATTACAGAGGGAGCTGAGCTGTGAATTTCAGGGGTTTGTTATTCCAGAGGATTCATCTGGCATAGAGTGAGGTTGTTAGGATACCAGGTTATCTTTTCTGCCCTAGCTCTGTCCTAGAATTCCAGGGGCAGATGCATGAATACCTATCACTGCAGCCCAGACGATAGATAGAAAGGCGATGGGAGCAGAGGACAGAGGACTAAGTTCTGTTGCAGAACCTGGGTATTTTGTGTCTGAGTTGGGACTTGAGATAGAAAGTGGGTTCATTGAGAAGCTCTTGGGAATAGCACAAGAAGGCTTGTTTTGGAAAAAGGAGACACTGGAACATGGCAGTCTCAATAGAGGTCCCTCAGCCCATGTCCCCAAAGCTCTGCAACTGGGATAGTTCTGCAAAGTGTGATCCCTACTCTAGGTGAGAGGGTTGGTACTATGTCCCTCAAGATTGGGCATTGAACATGGGTGTCCCTGGGGGGAAACCATGACCTTGGCCTGTAGTAGCTCCTTCAGAAGTTCAGCTGAGCCTCCTAAGCTGGACCTTGTCTCCTTAACTGCAAGGAAGTGTGGCTGACTCTTTTCCTAGTCCACATCACCTCAACTTCAGGGATTTGGGGTGGAGGTCAGTGTCAGCCTCTGAGCCATGGGGGCTGTGTGTCTCTGTATTCTCAGCCTATGTTCAATACCAGGCATAGACTAACAATCTAAGCTGGAATCAGGGAAGACTTAGTGGTGGGTTAGCCTTGACCTTGGTTAGTCTTGTGCAATTCTCATTTACTGGGATGTAGGCTTTGACTGCCTGTTCATCCAGCCAGATAAACCCACTTTGAATAAAATCAGTCATTCAGTGAAGAGCTGAAAGTTTTTCCTCTTAGTGGATGGAAATCAGCAAGGAGATGGTGGGGCGGAAGCTCATTGGTGATTAATGTCAAGTGTAACACACAGCTCATTGCTATCGATTGGGGTTTCCACATCACTGCATAGATACCCTTCTTCCAGCTCCCCTTGAAATGTCAGCCCAGGAATTAGGGAACTCCATACCTTTCTGGTTGCCTTCCAAGAATGTACCAGAAAATGTCAGACCAGAGTGTAGTTAACTAGCATTATACAGATTACGCCTCTGGGTCTAAGGATTGTACCTCTCTGTCCCCTGCTCCCCAGCCTCATCCACTCTCCTGAAACCCCCTCCCCTGCTCTCAGCCCCATTCACCCTCCTGGCCCAGAGAACTTGAAGCTGCATCCTGGGATCCTGCACCTGGTCAGCCTCTGGCAGGGGCAACTTTTGCTAGAGCAATGTGGCTTCCTACAGAAGTCTCCCTGCCAGCACGACTGTTCTAATTAGTCATATTTTGAAAGCAGATCTGCTTAATTGCAAGCAGTTCTAAATATTGGTATATAAATAAAGTTATTAATAACAGTATATGCTGAAACTTCTCTCACTGAGAGCTACAACAGACAGGCCTATTGACCGTCTGTGGCATCTGCCTGCTGGGGTGTGTCCTGCTTGGCCCCTCCTGGTATCTGTTGATGATTAGAGGTGGAGACCAGTGGAGTCTCACATAGAAGGGCAGGAGCAAAAGGGATGGGGGCAGGGCTGTAGACCTACAGAGATGATTCCAGGGCAGCCAGCATTGAACAGCAGTAGGACCACCTGATGGATCATCTGTAGTCATCAAGTTAACATGTGCTTAGTGAAATCAGTTATGGCTTTAAGCACTCCATCCATCAGCCTGCCTCCACACTCTCCCCCATTCGGATGTCTGGCCTCTGAGAGTGATGATGTTCCCTGTGAATATTGTGCTTTCTCAGTAGCCTCTTTCTGGGTGTGTGACATTGGAGTTCACACAGGCTAACCACTGAGCTCCTTGTGAGCATTGTGATGTTGGGCGTGTATCTTGGTTACCTCTTTTCAGAATTGTGCATGATTTGTATCTGTTCAGCACAGTTTGGGATTGCTCATTTGGGGGTGTCCTCACCAAGTATTTACCATGTGCCAGGTCCTATACTAATGGAAATCATAGGTGTGCTGTCTGGTGAAATAATGGTCCTATACTAATGTCCTGTCTGGTGGAGGGTGGAGTAAAGAGGAAGACTGGCAAGGGCCATAGGAATTGGGATGTTGTTCTGGATGCTGCAGTATGTACTTGGAAATACCAGACTTGAATAAAATGGCCCAGCCTGTCAGTTTAGTAGCTGCCTCTGGCTGTGGTGTGGTATAGGTTGTAGAAGGTAAATGAAGGCTGTGGTGGTAGGTCTGGAGAGATATGGTGGAGCTCATGAGGGAAGGCATGACACTGGGCAGAAGCCCAGGTGTGAGACAAAGCTCAGAAGTCCCCAGGTGGGGCGGGGCTCATGTGATGACATCATGAGGACTCCAGGGATTCTAGCTTGAGTAACTAAGCAAGTAGTGGTGACAACAATTGCTGGGTTGATGGTGACAGGAGTACAGTGGGCACTCAGTTTGTGATACTTAATCGTTCCTTATTGATTACACTTCATACTGACAGGTGTCCTCTGATTCTGACATCTTCTCTGGTTTCTAGGTTTTTTTTTTTTTTTTTAAGTAGACTTCATTTTATAGAGCCTCTTAGATGTTTGGGCAATTGTGTGTGGGGTCTTTGCAGCAGTGCAGCACCTTTGTCACATGGATGACTCTGCATTGATGTGTCATTATTACCAGTCTACAGCTTATGTGAGGGCTCACCTGTGGTGTTAAATGTGCTGTGGGTTGGGTTGATGTATAGAGATGTGTGTATACCATCTTAGCTTCACACAGAAGAGTGTCATTGCGCTTAAAATCCTCTGAGTGCCACTTGCTCATCCCTCCCTTCTTCTGAGCGCTGGCCACCATGGTTCTTTATACTATCCCTGTGTTTTATCTTTTCCAGAACTGTCAGCTTGCAGGGCAGACGTAACTTTTCAGAGTGGCTTCTTTCACTTAGTCATGTGACCTAAATTGCGGCATGTCTCTGTGGCTTGGTTGCTCTTTTCTTTCTAGTGGCAAATGCCATTCTCCTGTCTGGGTCTGCTGTAGTTTGTTTTTCCATTTGCCTGCTGCAGGACATCTCCCTTGATTGCTTTGGCAATCATGATGAAAGCTGCTGCAAATATCCATGTTCAGGTTTCAGTGTGGACCCAAATCCTTAGCTCCTTGGGGTAAACACTAGAGTATGATGTGTGATTGTTGGTAAGAGAAAGTGTAATATTGTTAGGAGCTTCCAAAGGTCTTCTGAAGTGGTAGTACCCGATGTTCCAAATGTTGGCTGCTTTATGAGGCTCCGAGTTCACAGAACTTCACCTGTTTGAATGCTCCTCCCTCTTATCCCCAGCCTTCTCAGACTCAGAGGAGCACACAGAGCCCTCTGAACCTGATCACAGACAAAGATGTTCTTAAGGGTCTCTGAGCTTTCTTGGACATCAGGCTGTGCAGGACAGGGAGGAGGTGTGCTGGACTGGGGTTAGTTGCTCTGGGAACTGAGATAGCATATTTGGCTCAGCTACAGGCTGTGTCTCATGGAGCTAGCGGAGTTAACAAAAGTGTGAACCTGACGCTGTGGGGTTCTTCATAGTCTGAGAAACTGGGAATGTTTTTAGAAATGGCCTACCAAACCTTCTAGTGAGTGCTGGCCTGCTTGTGTTTCTTTCTTATGTGTAAGAATATATATGTCTGGGCATGTTTGTCTCAAGTCCCCAGTGCTGTAGGGTGCATCTGTGTGACTGTACCTATTCTTTCCATGTTTACTTGTCTTACCTGTGACCTCTTTTAGGAGTCAGCATGGTGCTCACTGTATGCACATACCGCCTCATTCTTGTGACAACACCAAAAGTAGATTTTGTCCACTTCCTTTTATGGGGTGGAACTGGGCACAGAGAAGTTGAAGGTTGTGCCTGTAATGCCCAGCAGGTGGGCTGATATCCTGTCTGGCGATCTTCAAGCCTGTTCTTGGATTGGGGAGCAGGATCCAATTGCTACTGGTGACACACACTCTCCTAGAGGAGGGACCCCTCTCTTCCTCCTACTTTGCCTGTCTGATGGAGACCCTCACTCTGGTTCCTGTCTCTCTCCTATATTCCTTTCTGTTTGCCATCTGACATGCCTTACATGATGTCCTCTGGTTTTGTTTCTTTTTCTCATAGTTGTTTTGGCTGCCTGATAGAAAGTGTATATGATTGGTTCTTTCTCACCCCAATTGGGCCCATGATAGGATTGATGTCCTGGGTTGTGATGGTGGTTGATACAGAGTAAACCTTTGACATTATGTGCTCTAGCTGCACCTTGACTTACAATGGGCCACCTCTTGATAAACCCAATTGAATTGAAAACATTGTTAGTTTGGAAAGAACATTGAATACATCCAGGCTTTCATGCATCCTAACACAGCAGCACAATTCTCTCTGGAGTATTCGTTGCTTGCCTTTGTGATTGCATGGCTGTCTGGGAACTGTGGCTTACTGCCACTGCACTATAGCTGGAGTATCATATTGCATAGCTCTAACCAAGGAAGTATCCAGATGCCAAACTCTAAGCATGGCTTGTGCTGAGTGTAGAGTGCGCCATTATAAACTTGAAGTATCAAAAGTTGCAAAGCAGGCAGTGGTGGTGAATACCTTAAATCCCAGCACTCAAAAGACAGAGGCAGGTGGATCTCTGTGAGTTTGAGGCCAGGTTGGCCTACAGAGTGAGTTCCAGGATAGCCAGGCTACACAGAGTACACAGAGATTCTCTCTCTCTCTCTCTCTCTCTCTCTCTCTCTCTCTCTCTCTGCCTGTGGACCAGGATGTAGTTCTCAGCTACTATTCCACCATCTGCCTGCATGCTACCATGCTTCCTGCCATGTTGATCATGGACTAAACTCCTGAAATGATATGCAGGTCCCCGGTTAAATTTTTTCTCTTATTATAGTTTCTTTAGTTGTGGTGTCTCTTCACAGCAATAGAACAGTGACTAAGACACTGTGCTACCTAACCATAGGCCCAGAGGCAGTGGAATCAACCAGTTATGGAACTGAGCCCAAACAAGACTTTTTCTCCTCTTAAGTTGATTAGCTCAGGTATTTTTTCACAAGGATGGAAGTTGACTAGCAGTTTGGTCCAACCCATTTGGTATGGAAAGGAAAAAAATCCTGTCTCTCTCGTGATATCTTCAGTACCAGAAAGCCAGTCCTCAGATTAAAATAAGACCCTAGCATCTAAAATGTCTAGTGTGGATGTAGATATTCAGTACAGTCCTTCTGGATGCTTCTGAAAGCATGTCTGCTCTCAGACTCTGTGTCTATTTGGTGAAGAGTGAAATCAGAGTGAAGGCTATGGGGATGTGACTAGTTTACTGTGGGACTTTATCAGGAGTCATATGAAGAAGGCTTTTGGGTATGTAGTGGACATACAGGGCTGCCCACAATTCCTACCCAGGTAGCCTGCACCAAGCCATGACAGAGAGGTGGCTTACTCAGCAGTCTGGGACTCATGTACACATCTCTCTAAGGTAGATATAGACAGGGGTCAAACAGGATCGTCAAACAGGGCCATCAAAAGCTTTCTTTCTGTCATATGTAGGCAGTACAAGTTAGTACCACCATTACAGGAGTGAATGGAAGGATGAGGGAGGAAAATGAGTAGGACCAAGTTTAAAATTCTCTTCACTTAATGGCAGGGTTGTGCTTTGAGAAACACATCATTAAGTGTCTCTGCCCTGTGAATGCTTAAAGAGACCTAGGTTGTGTGGGCAAGTCACACAGTGTGACTTGCTGATGTGGTCAGATCATAAGAGGCATCCCACAGGCTTCGCAGCTCCCCCCAAGTGTGTGATATGTTTGTGTGTGCACGCGCGTGCACACGCGGACATGTGCAGGCACGTGTGTACCAAGTGCCCTCATAGAGGTCAGAAGACAACCTCAGGTATTGGTCTTTCCCTTTTGCCTTGTTTAAAACATGGTCTTTTGTTTGCCCTTTCATATGCCAGGCTAGCTGGCATGGCAGTTTCCAGGGACTCTTTTGTCTCTGCCTTCCCATCTTTCTTTAGGAATGCTGTAGGAACAATGGAATTACAGATATGCACTACTGTTCCCAGCTTTATGTGGGCTCTGGGGGGTTCAGATTCAGGTTCTTGTGCTTGTGTTGTAGATGCCTTACTCACTGAGCCATCTCACCATTTCACCAACTTTGTTTTTATAATCAGAAGGGAGACACATTAAAATAAAGATACAAAGTGTAGACCTGTCAATCATGAGCCAACAACACAGTTGTTGTTATCAATTTTTAGGCATGCTCTGTACTTGTCTGTGCTAAATGACAAGTGCCATATTTCTGTACAGTGACCACTGTGGCAGGTTAGAGTGACTGCCCACACCACGACAAGGGAAAAATGCATCTGTCTAGACAGGAGGACACTGTCAATTCTACTGTAATGTTAGGCTCTGTCGATATGGCACTTTGTGATTGTGACTACTCTCGGAGTGTGCGTTGTTCTCCTGCTTTGGTGCTTGTACTGGTTTCGCTTCCAGTCAGGTATGGACTATGGGAATGCCAGCCCCTGTGTTTTGCTATCTGGCATCCTGTCACTACCTTTTGCTGAGAGATTTGGTTACATTTGTGCTCAGAACTATGGTAGACATGTTTGGGAGGTCTTTGTTTTCTAGCAGAGCCAGGTGTCCAGCTGGAGGTGTAGGGAGCAAAGAAAGAGGTGGGTCACTGGGGACTAGAGATAGAATCTGCCCAGCACACCCTTATGGCTGTCAGTCAAGCCTACTTGCTCCACCCCAGCATCTGCAGGCAGAGGCTTTGGGAACCCTGATACATATTGACTTGTTCTAAGGGAATAGGCTCAAGTTCATGTCCACTATGTGAATAATTACACCGAGGCAGAGTTGTGTTCTCATGTGGGTGGAGTTTCCTTTCTAGTTTGGAAAACCAGGAAAGAAAACGAAGTGAGACAAGAAATCAACAGCAGGAAGTTTGGCTGAATCTCTAGGTGCACACACATGGAGACTACTGTTAGAATTAGCCCCTACATCCTCAGGGAACTGGATGGAGGCCTGCAGGACTCTATTCAGGAGTTGCCAGTGGAGAGGTAAGAAGGAAGGGCAGGCAGGTCTTTGTGGTCTCATGAGCTGTATGCACACCCCCCCTGCAGACCCCTTTCTTCAGTGTCCTGCCTTCATTTCCCTGCCTGCATGAAGCACCATTACCTAGGAGTTTCTAGTGTCAGCCCTGTTCATCTGTTTTGACCATTGCCTTCAGTGGAAACATGCGGTGTTGCAGTGCCTTTTAGTTCAGTAAACCCTGGCTTTTGATTCCCTCCTAATAGAGCTTTTGTTGTACAAAGGAACTCCACGCATCTGTGTCTCTCCCACTTGCAGTAATCTCCCCAGAAAATGAGGCTATTGATACTTCAAAAAATCGAGTTGCTTAAGACTATCATTACATTTATCACCCTTGTGTGCGCTTGCATTTCATGTTTAGAAAGCAAACGCTGACTGTTCCTTATCTAATATTTTGATGATAGATGGAATTTTTAGGAAAATGGTGTTGAATTTTGTTTTCTCTGTGGTAGCATAAAGACAGGTTTATAACAATTACTGAGGCTTCATTGAACCTTGTGAGCTTTTCCACCTCCCTCTTCACTGTTACTGTACCACCCAAGCTGAGCTGGCTAAACTCACATTTTAATACTGCCCTTAGTGAGGTGATTAAATTGGGAGGAATCAGCTGATTAGTGGGTGCCATTCCCCTTTATGAGTAGAACTTGCACTCTCAGTAGAGTCTTACGCTCTGGGTTCAAATCCTGGCTCATGACATTAGCTTCTGCACTTTTTGGCAGATTGCTAAAAGACTCTGTGCCTCATTGTGTATACCTGTAAAATGAGATGGCAATGGTATCTATCCTATTATACTGTTTGAGCCTTAATGAATTAATATTTATGAATCATTTTAAGTAGAATCTGGTCCTGCTCTGCGGAGTGAGGAAAATGCAAGTCAAACTTATAGTGTAGTACCAATTCTCAGGCACTAGCTACTGTCTAAAACACTGGGAGAAAACTGGGCAGTACTCAGTAGGCAAAGGCAGGCAGATCTCTGAGGCCTACAGAATGAGTTCCAGGACAGCTAGGGCTACACAGAGAAACCCTGTCTTGAAAAACCAAAACCAACCAACCAACCAGAACAAAAAACAAACAAAACCACTGAAAACAAGTTTGTCAATAAAGACATGGGAAAAACAGAAACCTTGTGCTTTATTAGTAGGAATACAAATGATGCATCTGCTTTGGAAAACAACACAGTAATTCATCAAAAATTTAAACGGGGGTTGAAAGTGTTACGGTGATAGACACTCATCTAGCGTGTGTGTGAGGCTCTGGGATCAATCCCCTACACATCATAACTAACAAAAATTAAGTCTGGAATGAGCATGCTCCCCAGCAATCCGACACATAAGTATTCACCCAGAGTAGTTGAATGTAGGTGCTTGGAGAGTTATCTGACCTTCTAGGTTCCTAGCAGTGTCATTTACAATGGGTGAAAGATAGACGCTTCCCAGATGTCCACTAGCAGATGAAGAGTAAACAAAACGTATGCCACTGTGGAACAAAGCTTAGCTTTAAAAAGGAGCTTTTGACACAGGTTATAACATGGATACACCTCAAGGACATTATGGTGCGTGAAACCAGCCACATAGAAAAGACATGTGTTTTCTCATTCCTCTTAGGTGAGGTCTCTTGAATGATGACATTCACAGGTGAAGAAAGGAAGTAGTATGGTGGCTGCCAGGCCTTGGAGAGGGGTGGATGTAACTGGAAGTTTCTCTCCTACTTGCCAGTTCCCAAATAACCATTGTGAGACTGAATATTAATTATAAACTGTTTGGCCTATTAGCTTAGGCTTATTATTTACTAGTTCTTAAAACTAGTTCTTAACCCATTTCTATTATTGTATATTTTACTATAAGGCTTATGGCTTGTTACCTCACATCTTGCTTTTCCTATGGCTGCTGGCTTCTCCCTGACTCTGCCTTTTTCCCTGTCTCTCTGCTTGACTTTCCCACCTGGATCTATTCTGCCTGGCTGTTGACCAAATCAGCTTCTTTATTAACCAATGCGAATAAAACATAGTCACAGCATACAGAAGGGTGTCCCACATCAGATGGATTGTGTTTAATGGGTACAGAATTTCAGACTGGAAAGATGGGAAAGTGTTGGGCATGGGTAGTGGTGACAACTGCACAATGTAATAAATACTTGATGCCATAATGCTGCTCACTTAAAAATGACTACAATGGGCTGGTGTCTTAATTAGGGCTTCTATTGCTGTGAAGAGACCATGACCACGGCAACTCTTATGAGGAAACGTTTAATTGAGGCTAGCTTATAGTTCAGAGGTTTACTCCATTATCATCCTGACTGGAAACATGGCAACACACATGAAGACATGATGCTGGAGAGGTAGCTGCCAGATTGGCAGGTAGCAGGAAGAGAGTAAAATACTGGGCCTGGCTTGAGCATTTGAGATCTCCCAGTGACATACTTCCTCCAACAAAGCTACAGATACTCCAATAAGGCCAAACCTCTTAATAGTGCCACTCTCTATGCGTCTATGGGAGCCATTTTCATTCAAAACACCACAGCTGGTGAGATGTTCCACAGGTGAAAACACTTGCCATGCAAGTCTGATGGCATGAATACATACCCAGATTCTATGGTAGAGAGAGCCCAGCTCTTCAAAGTTGTCCCCTGACTTTCACTTGTGTGCCATGACCACATTCCCACATACACATTGTCCATACCTACAGTAATAAGAGGTAAGAATTTAAAAATAAGTCCTGATGCCCAATTTTATGTTATGTGTATTTTATTATAATTGAAAATCTTGGAAAATAGTATGTATTCTCCAAGTTCTGGGTTTGTAGGTTTTCTAGCTGCTGCTGTTTATACATGTTGGGCTACATGTCCCAGTCCCATTTCTTTTTGCACGATGGTCTCTATAGATAAGCCTTCTGGTCTTTAGTCTCGAGGGGTATGAGGGTACTGTCCACTCCTGCTGAGCTCGGGCGGTTGCCTTACCTTGGCCTTGTTTCAGGAATCCTCTGTTGTGCTTTGACTCATTGGAGTACTGCAGGCCTGACAAGGGTCTCTGCCTGGGAATTGAGGCACAGCCTTTTCAGGTGTGTACCTTTTCAGTCTCTTTGCCCTCCTCTGCCTTGTGCACGTTTAGTCTTTCAGACACTGTATGTAAACATGGTGGTTTCCTTCTTCTGTCCTCTGATGGCTTCCTGAGGTTTTCCTCTATGTCTTACTGGTGGGGAATTCAGCTCCCTAATATACTCATAAGAAGGCTCTTTTGATAAGTACCATCCACTCATTTCCTCACTCAGGAAATGCTTATTACGTTTTTACCTCTGCCAGAGATCTTCCAGTTATTGAGAGCTTACTTACTGCTGTGCACCAAACAAAACAACGGTTTTCATGGACTTGCACGGCAGTGAGAAGAAGTAGACAATAATGGAGATGAATATGGCTAATATTTGTTGTATTTGATTAGAAATGTGGTTAGGAGACAAACAGAACAGGGGCAGGGAGAGCTGGGGGTGGATGAGTAGTGTTAGGATTTTAAAGTCAAAGCAAACACCGAAAGCAAGCAAGGGGTGAGCAGTGTGTACATTCATGCAGAGCTCCTACCTATCAAGCAAGGGGTGAACAGTGTGTACATTCAGGCAGAGCTCCTACCTATCAAGCAATGGGTGAGCTGTGTGTACATCCAGGCAGAGGCCCTACCTATCAAGGCACAGGTTGAGGGAGGAGAGTTCACATGGGTTCCTGGTGGACTCTGGCTTTCCCCTTACTGGATAGCAGGATTCTCTGCTGGGCATAGAAGGGATATCACTTGGATCAGGAGCCTTGTGAGTGCTGCTTTTGGAGGAGACTTGAGGGATGTGTGACCACCAGAGAGTCCACTGGAGTAATCAAGGGAAAAGAGATTTAATTGGTAGGTAACTTGCCTAGCAAGCACAAAGCCCTGGGTTTGATCTAAACAACATATGCCAGGTATGGTGGCACATGTCAGTGCTCCCAGCACTTGGGAGGTAGAGACAGGAATATCAGAGGTTCAAGATCATCCTTGGTGAGAAGGGGAGAATTTTGGACCAATCTGGGCTAATGAGAATCTGTCTCAAAAAGGAAAAAAAAATCTGGGAAAAAGATTTCAGTGGCTTCATCAGAGGCAGCAGGTTGGGGCTGGATTATTGGCATCATGTGACAGTATCAATATGCCTGGCTGAGGATGGTTTCACTCACTGTCTCCTGTAGCACTGCCATTCCTAAGGCTGCCATTTATACAAGGCTTGCATTTGTTTCAACCCTCATTCACTGTCGGCTGAGCCTTGATTTTGCTGCTTCACTGCCTCTTGATACACTATGGGTTTCTTTTCATGGTTGGTCTAACTCTGGCTTGTCTTCCTTGAGTTACCAGATCTTTTGCTGTTTGCTATGTTCCCTGAAAGATTGTAACAAGCCCTAGAAAGGCCAACGAAGACATTCATACCTGCATTGTACTGCCAGCAGTGTGAGCTGGGCTATGAAACAGTAACCATGACAGCAGCAGAGATGATGCCTATGTTGGTTAGTCTTGATAGTCAACTTAATTGGATGGAAAAGCGCCTAGATTAGTAAAGCACACTTCTGGGTATGTCTGTGAGGGTGTTTTCAGAGCTGATTAGCTAAGGCTCCTTGAATGTGGTGGCACCATCCCATAGTTTGGGGACCATGATGGACTAAAAGGGGAAGAAAGCAGGCATGAGCATAGGAATGTTCTCTGCTGCTATATAATGAACAGTGCTGCTCCAGCTGGCTGTCAACCAACAGGTCCTGCCTCACCCCAACCCAGAAATGACAGAACCAGCCAACCATTGTCTGTATTCTTTGAAACCACAAATCCAAATAAATATTTCCTCCTTTATATGGTCACAGTAAAATAGTCTAATGTATACCACCGTGCATCTGCAACAGAGCCCTAGAACTTTAGACACCTAAGGAGAGGTAAAGTTGGTTATATAAATGGGGAAACTGAAACCTAGAGTAGCTGTTCGCACTCATACTACTTGTCAGCCATAGAACTGCTAAGGATATCCAGCAGTCCCACAGGGCGATGGTGGCAGTGATGATCTGTCCTCAGTATTTCCTCAGAATCGGGTTCCTGGTTTATGCCTCATCTCCTCTCATCTCTTCTCATCCCACATACCCATGTGGCCCACACCTCCTTGCTATTTTTCCAGAAGGGAATTGAGACTCAGAGATTGGGGTGATTTGCCTATGGTCACTGCAAAACCTGGGGTTAAAACCTAAGGGCACCCAGTCATCGTTGGTCCATTTTGGCTTCTGAAGTTAACTGGAGCCATTGAGCAGAGGTGAAGCAAATTCCTGAGGTATGTGGGTTGAGCACTCTTTGTAGTAAAGCCATTAGAAAACTACTTACTACTCTAATTGGCAGTGTGAATGGGAGAATGGGGCCTAAAAATGAGGAAAAAGTCTCATGTAATGAATGCCATCTTTATTCAGAGCATCAGACAGTTTATACTCTGAGGGTTAAGAAAAATCTCCAGAGTAAAGCATATAATCACAAGGACAAGCTACACATGGCAAAACATGTTTTCCATAGAGGCATATAAACAAATAACAATAGCCTGTTGTAATGAGTAGTCTAAGGTGTAAACTCACTCATATCTGCTACACCTGGAAGGAGCAGGAAAGCACATTCCAAAAACAATTGCCTGTTTTTGAAGAAACTGAGGGCACAAGACTCTTGCCTTGTTTTCTTGGAGTTTTCTCACAAGCACTCAGAATTCTCTTTGCACGACTCCATTTTTGGACTGTGTTCCAACAGGAAACCACAAGGAAATTCAAAAGGGAATTTCTTTCCTTTCTGTACTATGTGGTTGTAGTGTCACCCTTTGGGAAGTAGACAGCCTCAGAGATTCAATAAGTGAGAAACAGATCCTGCTGCCCAGGGTAAGTATGAAATAGAGCTTTTAATAGGGTGAAATGGATTGGGAACACAGACTCTGAACTGTAGTGGCTCGACTAGGAAAGTGACCCATCAGCTAGGGAGGCCCTTGGAAAGCCCCCTCTCTGTGCAGCTGTGTGATCTTAGGAAAATTAGTTAACCTGCGGTACTTAAGTTTTCTTATCCCTGACATGTTACTCACTTCATATAGTCTTAGTGAAGTAAATAAGTCTGTAAGTCAGATGCATACATACACACACACACACACACACAAAAAAAAAAGTGTGTAGTGTTAAGTGGTTGTCATCCAGTCTCCAGGGCTCTGAGGAGGCAGAACACATGTGGTTTGCAGCTCTCATGAAAGGCCTCCTGGAGAATGGGGTAGAGAGAATCTGAGCATGGAGAGGAGGTAGCATTTCCATAGAGGAGAGACTTGGAGCAGGTTCAGAGGGTGGACATGAGAGTCTGACTGTATTTCTGGGAGCTAAGAAGTCTGTGGCACTGGTATCTGGAAAGGGCCTCATACTTAATCACAATATGGCAGGAGGTGTTATGTGCAAGGCAAAGCAATGTGCTAGCTCAGGTACCTTTCACATTTTAAAAAGCCACACCATCTAACTTCTCATAGGCCCTGCCCAAATGCTGTTAATATATGACTTTGGGATTAAGCTTTCCATGTGAACATTTGGTGAGGCATTCAAACTATAAAAGGGGTTCATTTCTCCAACCTTGATGACCATGAGAAGACTTTTAAAATACAATGGAAGGGAGCTGGGCATAGTGGAGTAATCCCTGAGCTTGGAAGGTGAGCCAGGAAGATCCTGAGTGTTATGCAATGACCTGTGGCCTGGTACCTAGCAAGACCCTGTCTTGTCTATCTACTTTCTCTGTCTGCCTGCCTATCTGTCTGTCTGTCTGTCAATCCATCCATCCATCCATCCACCC